>OY804599.1:19653801-19947436 GCA_963680895.1 Fragum sueziense | reverse complement strand
TTATGACTATGTCATTATTTCTCACATTTCAGCCGCTAATAATTATCAATCATGAATTTTCTCACATTTCTTACTAAAATGCCAAAGACCTATCACGATATCAAACTTGCATAACAACTTGTCCTGTTATTGAGACATTCAAGTTCAAGAAAGCTAACTTTCTTGATAAGAACTTCAGTTGTCTGTTGCTGAGACAACAACTGTTTAACCCTTTTCCAAACAAGACCTGGTTTTGACGTCTGTTATAGAAAAGGCTTGGGAAAACATTGAAACAAAAGAAGAAAATGCTGATAACCAGCAGTTTCTCCTTTTGTCTCAATTTTTCTGTGCCATGTTTTACACAAATTTTATCTTTAATAACTTCCATTTTATCATTTGTGGCAGTTTTTGAAATGAATCACCCTACAATTTTGTTGTTTGGGAGGGTTAAAGAATGGCTATTATGAATTAGCCTTTTACCAGACGGCAAAATTTTAGAGTTTAAACTCAACAACAATATTTTTGTGTAGAAAACGTAGGAAATGAGAAAATTGAATGTCACAAGCATTTTCTTCATTTTCCATGATGTTTTTGAAGCTTTTAGCTACCGGCATCAAAAGGCGTCACTGTGTGATAATGGGTTAACCTTTTCCCAAACAAGCGTTGGTTGTGACAAGCTTTGGAAAACATTTGAGTTGTGATGTAAAAGTGCCAGTGTCCTATGACTATGTCATAAATTTTCATATTTCTTTTTCTATATCATCCTGAATTTTCTCACACTTCTTACCAAAATGTCAAAGAACTACGTATGTTGATTTCTGCAATTTGCATAACTATTTGGGAATATTCAATGTATAGTTGCTCTACTCAACAAGAACTGAAGGTGTTAAAAAAGCTCTCAATTTCTTACGAAAGAATTTTACAATTGCTTTTTACATGGATAGGAAAGGTGGCAATGATTAGTAACCATTTCCAAAACAAGACCTGTTTTTAACGTCCCTAATTAAAGAGACATTTTAGAATTTTTTGTCATAAATTTTACTTTTATTTTTATCTGAAAGAGCATATTTCCTTATGAAAATTCTGAAAATTTGAAGCCAAAATATTGTGCCGTTTACGAGAAATTTATATTTTTGTGTTAAAATTGAACAAATTGTTGTGGTCAACAGTTCGGATTTATATGCAATTTATCGATTATGTCTCAACTTTAAATGCGTGTTTCTCGCTTATTGGCAACAACTTAAAAAAACTAATAGTATTTATACTCATTAGAATAACCAATCTTGGCATCAAGACATACTTTAAAAAATTGAAATTGGAATGAAATGTCCCTTTAAAAAGGCTTGGGAAAACATTGAGGCAAAAGAAGAAACTGCTGATAACCAGCAGTTTCTCCTTTTGTCTCAATGCTTTCTATGCTATATCATACATAAATTTAATCATAATTAACATAAATTTTGCTGTCTTCAGCAGCTTTTGAATTGGACCACCCTAAAAATCTGTCGTTTGGGAAAGGGTTAATAGCATTCCCTTCTTTTCTCTAAATGTTTTCAAAGCCCTTCTAGTTGGGATTAATTGATTGAATGTGGCTTAATGTTATATCATGGTGGGGAAGCATCTAACCATGTCTTCCCACAATTTCTCTATACAGTGCTAGTACCACAACATCCTTTCTAAGCCTCCAGCTTCCCGCCCACATAGGTTTACCATTATCCAACCATTGATGGGAGACAAATGTCAGAAATTTGATTTTATTGGGGTTTTGCGCCGTTTTCAACTTCTATGGTCATATCGCGGCGGCTGGAGCACCTAACCGTGGGTTCCTGGTATTTCTCGCACCAGTACAACCACAATATCCAAACCCAGCCTCCAGCTGCTCTCTCACATAGATGATTCACACCCATTGGTGAGAGACAAAAAACTTTTATCAAATGTCAGAAACAAATGTCAGAAAGAATGTTTGCCGCAGCCAGGGATAGAACCAACATGGTGGATAATCATGTGATGTAACAATTTCAGAAAATCTTCAATAATTTTGTTAACCCATTACCAAACGACCAAATTTTGGACTTGTCCAAATTCAAGGATGATGCAGACAACATTTCCAAGTGAATTAAATTTTACAACTTTTGGTCTTTTTACATAGAAAACATTGTGGGAAATGAAGAAATTGCTTGTCACAAGCAATTTCTTCATTTTCCATGATGTTTTCCAAAGCCATTATCTTGTGGGGAGTCAAAAGGAGTCACTGTGTGGTAATGGGTTAATACGGGACCAATTTTAATTCGGTTCAAAGCAGAGAAGGTGGACAGACGTCACACATTAGATCAAAGAGTTGGATTCGTGAAACAAGAGGCCTAAGAGGGCCTGAATTGCTCCACTGGCATATTAATTAAAAGAATTATCTATTGATTTCTTCTTAGCCTCCAACTGCCATACCCCAGTTTTCTGACAAAGTTTGGTCTGAATTGCCCCAATGGGTGACTTTTAAAGAATTATTTTGCACTTTCTGTGAGTCTGATAAGCCCCACCCTGCCAGCCCACTTAATTATGGAGCAATCAAAATGTCATAAAAAAATATTTCGTGATTTCTCTAAGTCAGACAATTTCATATAGTTTACAGTCAAGGGCATCTGACTTGCTACTCGAATATGAAATTTCATTAAATTCTGACAGAGTAGGAGAAATTACAGAACAAGAGCTGCCCATAAGACAGAGCGCTCGACTTTTCTAAATTGCTTAACCCAGAATTTCTAAGTCAAAAAAGGTTAAAATTCCAGTAAATTAAATGTGAGAGTAATGAATCTTTGCCTAGAGGCTATTATTATGGTCACAAAAGCATGTGCAAAGTTTCAGAGCAATAGCATAAGTAGAAACAGATGTTTGAAAAAACTTTAACCTTTGTTGCAACGCCGACACAGACCCCAACGCCGACGCCCGGGTGACAGTATAAGCTCTCATTTTCTTCGAAAAGCCGAGCTAAAAACTGTATTTTACCCTATGTCCCCTTTTCCCGTGATGAGGCCTCAAATCCCAAAACCGGGAAGCACTATATCATAGGGAATTCACATGGTAAGTTTCATTTAATTTGGGCCAAGGGTTATGGAGAAAATGCTCTGGACAGACAGACAGACAGAATGATGGACGGATGGACAAACAAAGCGGCGACTATATGCTCTCCCTTCTGGGACCATAAAAATGATAAATTTGGAGATTCTGCTGGCTGTCGAAGACCTTAGCTGACCATTAACATTCTGTCTGGCTATTTCTTGTTTCTTACGATAATTGTACAATAATTGTGTTTGCCCAATAATCATTATAAATCTGGCCGTCTGCAGCAAATGATCAGAATGCAGAATCTGCAGTTCTCCCCTTCTTTTTCCCATATACAAGACGTCTAGTTATGATGTCTATACTAGAAATAGTTTGAGACAATATTGAGGCAAAAGAAGAAAATTCTTACCGCATACCAGTTCCCGCCAACTAACCCATTTCATGGTAAAGACTGAAAAGAGTCCTTTCCCACATTTAAGTTATGTTGACATCTGAGCTACTTTTATTTTCTTAAGAAAATTTACAGAACAAGCCATATCTGATTGGATGAGACATATGTCTATACTTTTGTTTCAATATTTTCTATGCTATATTGTACACATATCCTATCTTAATTTATATCAATTTTGTCATTTGAAATATAATTCAACTTGAACCACCAGAAATATTTTTTGTTTGGTAAAGGGTTAAAGGATGATATTGTCTGCATTACACCAAATGCTATAGACTTGTTGCCCTGTCCCATGTTGAACATTCATCTATGACGAAATATGACACCCTAATTGTGTTGCCAGACTAACTAATGTGCATATTTCTCACAATTATTAACAGCCACCATGTTTCATGCTTAATAGATGTTCACGGTTTTATGGTGTATAATCACGTATTACAACAATTTCAGAAAATCTTCAATAACTTTTTTAATATGGGACCCATTTCAATTCGGTTTGAAGCAGAGAATGTGGACAGACGTCACACATTAGATGGACGTAGTAGATTTTTGAACAAGAGGCCCAGGAGGGCCTGAATCGCTCCACTGTCTAAAGTGGAAGAATTATCCCATGATTTCTTTTAAGCCTTACACAGCCAAATCTTGAAATTTGTGAATAAATTTTGAAGAGAGACTCAAAGAACATTCCTGCAAAGTCTGGTTCAAATGGGCCTTATGGTTGATTTTTAAAGAATTTTCTTATGATTTTTTTAAGTCTGATAAGCCCCTTTCTCCCTGCCACGGCCACATTTTTTGACAAATGTAAAAATTTGTGAACAAATTTTGAAAAGAATGACTCAAGGCACATTCCTGCCAGGTTTGGTTCAAATTGGCCCAATGGTTGATTTTTAAAAAAAATTTCTTATGATTTCTTTAAGTCTGATAAGCCCCTTTCTCCCTGCCACGGCCACATTTTTTGACAAATATAAAAATTTGTGAACAAATTTTGAAAAGAATGACTCAAGGAACATTCCTGCCAGGTTTGGTTCAAATTGGCCCAATGGTTGATTTTTAAAGAATTTTCTTATGATTTCTCTAAGTCTGATAAGCCCCGCCCTGCCACGCCCACATTTTTTGACGAATCAAAAATTCACGAACAAGTTTTGAAAAGGGTCACTTAAGGAACATTCCTGCCAAGTTTGGTCAAAATTGGCCCACTGGTATAAGAGGAGAAGATGTTTAAAGAAAAAGTTAACGGACGCACGCACGGATGCACGACGGACACAACGCCATGACAATAGCTCGCTGGCCTTCGGCCAGTGGAGCTAAAAATCAACTGATAAAAAAGTTATTGAAGATAAACCAAATTTTGGTTTATCTTCCATAACTTTTTTATCAGTTGATTTTTCAAAAATCCAACACGTCCAGCTTATTCCTGGCATTGTTCCACCTTCTCTGCTTCAAACCAAATTCAAATTGGTCAAGTAATAAACAAAAGGGCCAGAATGGCCCTATATCGCTCACCTGAAAGAAGTTTAAAACACACCCACTTTTTTTGACGAATCAAAAATTTGCAAACAAATTTTGAAAAGGGTCACTCAAGGAACATCGTTGCTAAATTTATTTCAAATTGACCCTATGCTTGATTTTTAAAGAATTTTCTAATGATTTCTCTAAGTCTGATAAGCCACGCCTTGCCACGCCCACTTTTTTTTACCGATACAAAATTTGCCAACATATTTTGAAATGGGTCACTCAAGGAACATTTCTGTAAAGTTTGCTTCAAATTGGGCCAATGGTTGTTTTTTAAAAAAATTTCTTAGGATTTCTGTAAGTCTGATAAGCCACGCCAAAATTTTTCTGACGAATAAAACATTTGAGAAAATTTTTTCAAAAGAGTCACCCAAGGAACAATTCTGCCAAGTGTGGTTCAAATTGGGCCAATGGTTGATTTTTAAAGAATTTTCTTATGATTTCTCCAAGTCCGGTAAATGCTGACCTGCCACACCCACAATTTTAGATGAATAAACAAGAGCTGTCACTGTAAGATGACAATGCCCCCGACACCGCTTTGATCGTCATAAGGTCAAGGTCATCCAGGGGTCAAGGTCACCAAAGTATGTGCCTACAGAAAGGTAATGTACCAAGGAATGTTGTGGTAAAGTATGAAGCGAATATGTTAAGTAATAAGGAAGTTATGGCCAATGTTAAAGTTTTTGGACGGAATGACGGATGGATGGACAGACAGACGGACGGACGGACAGACGGACGGACGGACAAGTCAAATTTATGACGCCTCCCTATCGGGGGCATAAAAATCCGCGAACAAATCTTAGGAAGGGTCACCCAAGGAACATTCCTGCCAAATTTGGTTTTAATTGGTCTTATGGTTAAGGAGAAGATTTTTGAAGAATTTTTTAACAATTTCTCTTGGTTAGATAAGCCCTGCCATGCCACACCAACATTTTTTGACGAAACTATAAATTTATGAACAAATGTTGAAAAGGGTCACTCAAGGAACAATTCTGCCAAGTGCCAATTAAGTTTGGTTCAAATTGGCCCATTGGTTGATTTTTAAAGAATTTTCTTGGGATTTCTCTAAGGCTGATAAGACCCTTCCTCCCTGCCACGCCCTCATTTTTTGACAAATATAAAAATTTGTGAATCAATTTTGAAAAGAGAGACTCAAAGAACATTCCTGCAAAGTCTGCTTCAAATAGGCCCAATGGTTAATTTTTAAAGAATTTTCTTATGCAGTGTTGCATCCAGGATGAGCCCAGAGAGGGGGAGATCCCCCATCAAATTTTCAAAAAGGGGGGAGTAAAAATTTTGAGCGCGCAGCAAATAGACTTGTATTTTCTGATCAAATCATGTGTAAATACCGTATGGTAGAGCTACACGCTGATGAGGGGGTTGTACATGTATGGGGTTCTCTTACTCGATTTTTAACATAACTTACATAACATACCCTTTCAGCACATTATTGTCTTTTTCCACGATTCCTTAATCCGTGATGTTTTATTTCTTCTTTTGTGACCGGGCCCGTATTCCTGTACCGGTTCATCCCTGACTAACAAATCGTCAGTTGCAGGTCAGTACCAGACTTAAAAAAGTTCGTAATCCGTTTAGGTGGCATCTAGTTAACCCAAGAAATATGGTTTCAATCTATTCTACTATTTCAAACGAACTCCGCATTCGTAATTTTCTACACGTTGTGTTTACACGCTTGAAATCCAATCAATGACGTCATTTGACTGTCACAGCAGTTCTCGGCTATTTCCGTTCTCCGTAGATCAGCAGAGGAATGGTCGTTTTCAATTGGAACTTCTCTCGGCCAATCTACGACTATCGCAGTTTACGAAAATAGCCGAGTGTCTCATTACCAGCAGGGTTACTTCCCCTAATTCACCTGCGTCATTAGGGAATTTCCCAGGAAAAACCTTTTTCGGATCAGAATTTTTTAGCGAATTTCACCGATCTTTTTAAAAACATGTTTTGATTTTCTTGTGAAATGCAATTTTGCTGCGCACTGACTTTTGAAGAGGGGGCGATTATTCTCTATTCTGCGGGAGTTGCCACCCACGAAATTTTGAAATTGCGGGAGTGAAATTAAAATCAGTGGGAATCGCGCGATCGCGCGCCCTGGATGCAACACTGTTATGATTTCTCAAAGTCTGATAAGCCCCTTTCTCCCTGCCATGGCCACAATTTTTTACAAATGAAAATATTTGTGAACAAATTTTAAAAAGAATGGCTTAAGGCACATCCCTGCAAAGTCTAGTTCAAATTGGCCGAATAGTTGATTTTTAAAGAATTTTCTTATGATTTTTCTAAGTCTGATAAGCCCCTTTCTCCCTGCCACGGCCACGTTTTTTGACGAATCAAAAATCTGAGAACAATTTTTGAGAAAGATCACAAGGAACAATTCTGCCAAGTTTGGTTAAAATTGGAACAATGGTTGATTTTTAATAAATTTTCTTAGGATTTCTCCAAGTGAAATAAGCCCCGCCCTGCCACGCCAACATTTTTTGACGAATCAAAATTCCGCGAACAAGTTATGAGAAGGGTCACTCAAGGAACATTCCTGCCAAGTATGGTCAAAATTGGCCTGTTAGTTTTGGAGAAGAAGATGTTTGAAGAAATTGTTGACGGACGGACAGACAGACGGACGATGGATGGTGAGTGACCACAATAGCTCCCCTTGAGCACTTCGTGCTCAGGTGAGCTAAAAAGATATTGAAGATTATCGGAAATTCTGAGTCCTGTGATTATACACCATGTTAACAGACACCATGTTTCATGTTTGATAGATGTTGTCCATCAAACAACAGACTCACTTTAATATTTCCATTTTGTGTTAGAAAACATTGTGGAAAATGAAGAAATTGCTTGCCACAAGCAATTTCTTCATTTTCAACATTGTTTTCCCTAGCCCAAGCCTTTTTTTAACGAGTCAAGAGGCGCCACTGTGTGCTGTAATCATAATGGGTTAATCCTTTAGACAAGTTCTGCTCTCCAAATAAGTATTTGTCACAGAAAAAAAAATGTGCAAAGCCATCATGCATTAAGCCCCCTTTCCCATGACAGATTATTTGAACAAAGATTATAAATAGTGTATCGACTAGAACATCTAATTCATCACTCATTTAGTACAAAATTTCATTAAATTCTTCTGACCATCAGATGAAAAGAAGTATGAGAAAAACTAACATTTCAGGGCCACTTATTCCATGTCATAGTCGCTGATTGAGAAACTGAGAAAAAAGTATTCTTTGAAATGTTAACCCTTTCCCAAACAAGACCTGGTTTTGACATCCCAAATAGAAATGGCTTGGGAAAATATTGAAACAAAAGAAGAAACTGCTGATAACCAGCAGTTTCTCCTTTTGTCTCAATATTTTCTGTGCCATATTTTACACAAATTAATAACATCTATTTGTCATTTTTTACAGTTTTTGAAGTGCATCACCTTAAAATTTTGTCGTTTGGGAAAGGGTTAAAGGGAGTTCATCTATCACGATGGATAATCACGTGACTCAGAATTTCCTCTTTTTTTAATACTTGACTAATTTGAATTCAGTTTGAAGCAGAGAAGGTGGGAAAATGCCAGGAATAAGTTGGACATGTTGGATTTTTAAAAAAATCAACTGATAAAAACGTTATTGAAGATAAACCAAAATTTTGATTTATCTTCAATAACCTTTTTATAAGTTGATTTTTAAAAAATCAACCAGGTCAATCTAATGTGTGACGTATGTCCACATTCTCTGCTTCAAAACGAATTCAAGTCAGTCAAGTATTTACAAAGGTATTGAAGATTTTCTGAAAATATTATATCACATGATTATCCACCATGTCTATGCTTTTTCATGTCATTCAGTCTAATGATTTTGGAAAACTGGCTTCGGACAGACAAAATAGTAAGATAACTATATGCTCCCCTGAAAATTATATTGGAATTAAGCATAAAAATGCTATCAGTATTTACTTCTTTTGCCTTAATGTTTTCCAAATCCATATCTAGTAGGTGTTTAAACAGGTCTTGTTTGGGAAAGGGTTAAACTTTTTTAGAATAGCGACAATTAAGCAGCTTTTAATTTGGGCCACCCAAATTTTTTCCTGTTTGAGAAAGATTAAATGAGAGATTATTTTACAGCAATTCTAGAAATACAACCTGATTATCAACTTTAATTACAAAGCATGCAATGCAAAAACCTTCTTTCAGAAGATAAAATTTCTCAACTTTATTTCGAATTTGAAATAGAAGAATGCTTCATTAAAGGTTTTTTGTTTCTTTAATTCCTAAAGCTGTCATATTGACATACTAGAATTGCTCAGCATTCTCAGCAGAACAAGAGATGTTTGTAAAACATATATGCCCCCTCAAGGGCCTACATTTGATATAGGTCAAAGTCCAAGGTCAAGTTAACAAGGTCCAAGGTCATGGTCAAATATGAAAGGTCTTGGTAGGACGTGTCTATGTGTGAAATATCAAAGCTGTATATGTAAAAGTAAAATGAAACAAAGGCCAGGTTAAAGTTCTTAAAAGTAGGCCAAATGCCAAGGTCAGGGTCATGGTCAAATGTGAAAGGTCTTGGTTGGAGGTGTCCATGTGTGAAATATCAAGGCTCTAGGTGTAAAAGGACATGATATATATGCCTAATTTCAGTCTTTTAAAAAGCAGGTCAAACTCCAAGGTCAAGGTTGCAATATTCAACGTCATGGTCAAATGTGAAAGGTCTTGGTAGGAGGTGTCTATGTGTGAAATATCAAGGCTGTAGGTGTAATAGGATATAAGATAAAGGCTAGGTTAAAGATTTCTAAAAGTATGTAAAACTCAAAGGTCAAGGTCACACAGGCCAAGGTCATGGTCAAATATGAAATGTCTTGTTCGTAGGTGTCCCTGTGTAAAATATTGAGACTGTATAGGTAACAGGACATGAGATATAGGCCTAGTTTAAGTTTTTTAAAAGTAGGTCAAACTCCAAGGTCAAGGTCATGGTCAAAAGTGAAATATCTTGGTTGGAAGTGACCATGTGTGAAATATGAAGGCTGTATATGTAAAATGACATGAAATATAGGCCAGGTTAATGTATTATTAAAGTAGGTCAAACACCAATGTCAAGGTCACAAGGTCCAAGGTCATGGTCAAATGTGAAAGGTCTTGGTCGTAGGTGTCCATGTGTCAAATATCAAGGCTGTATGTGTAAAAGGAATTGATATATCCGCTAGGTTAAAGTTTTTTTAAAGTAGGTCAAAGGTCAAGGTCACAAGGTCCAAGGTCATGGTCAAATGTGAAAGGTCTTGGTAAGATGTGTCCATGTGTGAAATACTACACATAGATACCTCCTGAGATATAGGCAAGGTTAAGAATTAAGTGTAAAAATCAACAAAGGGCAATAACTCCAAAAATTTGATTGGCAGAGTTACAGTTCTTGTGCACTGCACCTCTCCATAATGAAACCTATTCACCTGTAAAGTTTCATGATTCTACCTTACATATTTTTTGAGTTGTGCTCCGGACAAGAATCAAGTTACAAAATCAACAAAGGGCAATAACTCCAAAAATTTGATTGGCAGAGTTACAGTTCTTGTGCACTGCACCTCTCCATAATCAGATCTATCCACCTGTAAAGTTTCATGATTCTACCTTACATACTTTTTGAGTTATGCTCCGGACAATAATCAAATTTGAAAATCAACAAAGGGCAATAACTCCAAAAATATAATCGGCCGAGTTATGGTTCTTGTGCACTGCAAATTTCCATAATGAGATCTATTCACCTGTAAAGTTTCATGATTCTACCTAACATAGTTTTTGAGGTATGCTCCGGACAAGAATCAAGTTTGAAAATCAACAAAGGGCAGTAACTCAAAAAATTTGATCTGCAGAGTTACGGTTCTTGTGCACTGCACCTCTCCATAATGAGATCTATCCACCTATGAAGTTTCATGATTCTACCTTTAATACTTTTCAAGTTATGCTCCGGACAAGGTTTGGTCTACGGACAGACCGACCGACCTACGGACCGACCTACGGACCGACCGACCGACCTTCCGACCGACCGACACTTGCAAAACAATATACCCCCATTTTCTTCAAAAGGGGGCATAATAATGCGAAGCTGTACCCCTGTATTAGTGTTGGGCAATCAGTTTAAAATCACAATCGATTATCGGTTTATAATCGGAAGGGCAAACCAACTAGCTATCGATTATACAATCGATTTATCAGTTTAACAGTTTCTTTCCCATATTAATGGATGTTAGTCTTGTTACAATGTTCCCACACCTTTGACTTCTTACGGCCACCAGGGTATGGGAAAATCTCCAGCGAATTTTCATCGCCTCCGTTGTCGGCCATGATGGATTGAAGGGCGTACTTGATTAGCCGCCGTATAAAGTCCGGACGCGACGCTAAAAGCCGGTATCTAAAGTCCGGAACGGAGCGAGTTCCGGTACCGACTACAATCGATTGCGGGATTTTCCAATCGATTATCGCAATCGGAAGCCTAAACCAACTGACTTTCGACTATAGTCGATCATCGGCCCACCACTACCCTGTATACAAAAAAGTTCAAGAACTGTTCATGAACGTTAAATGGTACTTCTAGAACTACAACAGTTCTAGAAGTACCATTTAACGGTCTAGAACAGTTCTAGAACTTCAGAATGGAACAGTTCTAGAAGTACCATTTAACATTCTAAAACATTCTAGAACAGTTCCTGAAGTTAAATGCATTCTTGAACTTTTTTCCCAGGTAACCTTGTGTCTTTAATCACTCAAACATGATTGGAAAATAATAAATCAGAAACTTAATCACCAAAATGTTTTAATACAAAGACTTTTAAAGCCACATCCAGTGTTGATAATCACAATACAAGCCTCTTACAAACAAGAGATTCTTGTAAAACATGCATACAAGATTGGTGATTTGATGTTCTGAAATAGAATGGGATGTGTTCAATGCTAGTATGAACTTAAGGAAGTAACCAAGGTCTAATGCCAGTCAACAGATACGGTCAGAAACTTTCTGAACATCTTGCCATTAGTGAGGACATCATCTTCACCGAAATAAGGACAGCCCTCCGAGGTTTTGAGGCCATGTGGAGCGGACCTGAGATTTAAAACGATGTGAATTAGTGACTTTGGTGTGTTCACTTGTTGACATTAATGTCCTTTGGCTCTCTTTTTGTTTTTATGCCTACATAAATTTCTTTGTGTGCATTTCAACTCTGTCTCAAAAACTTGTGAGAGGGTTAAAGAAATACAACATTTGTTAATGTGTTATTGTTTTCCTCCAAAACTCTGGAATGTGCTGTTAGAATAGATTTAAATGCTCAAACTTTAAATCTATGGGAAATATTACTGTATTTTGCTATCTCTCAAAAAAACCTGTCATGCTCAATGATACCATCCAAGAGAGAAACATGATAACCTCAGCATACAGAGCTGAATCTAGGATTGCACAACTTTGTACCAACTGACGATCCAGCATCAAAATCTGCACCAAGATATTTTAGGGTTGGGTCACCTTATAAATATTGGCTATTTTCAAATAAATACAGAAGTTTGACCATCTCAAATGTTATAAAACAAGATCAAAACTTGACAAGAGGACCATGATGGTCCTAAATCGCTCAACTGAATCAATATGACAAGAGTGATAATGGCAATTTTGTAAAATTCAAAGACATGAAACTTCTAAGCACTTTCTGTTTGGAAACAATAGAGTAATAATTTTGTTCCAATGGATCCTGTAAAGTTTGTTATGAAGAAAGATCTCCATCTGATAAGCTAGGTTAATCCCTTCTTATCTGTTTACATAAGATAAACATGGGGCCAGAGCAACAGATAAGAGAAATAGGTAAGGTAAGAGAAATAGGAAAGCCTTTCCTTTTTAGCTCACCTTAGCACGAAGTGCTGAGGGTGAGCTATTGTGATCGCTCACCGTCCGTCGTCCGTCTGTCTGTCCGTCCGTCCGTCTGTCCGTCTGTCCATCCGTCCACAATTACTAAAAAATCTTCTTCTCCCAAACTATAAGGCATAGAGTCTTGAAATTTTGTATGTAGCATGGTCTAAAGCCCCTTTACCAAAATACTTCAAATTATTGTGATAAAAGGAAAATTGGCCCTATGTTGTGGGTATCGAATTTCATATAGAGACAAAGAGGGAAATCTTGTACAATCTTCTTCTCCTGAACCGTTTGGCCTAGAGCTTTGAAATTTTGTGTGTAGAATCATCTCAAGGCCCTCTACAGAAATTTTTAAAATTATTGTGATACAAGGAAAATTGGCCCTATGTTGTGGGTATCGAATTTCATATAGAGACAAAGAAGGAAATCTTGTACAATCTTCTTCTCCTGAACCGTTTGGCCTAGAGCTTTGAAATTTTGTGAGTAGAATCATCTCAAGGCCCTCTAACATACTACTTCAAATTATTGTGATACAAGGAAAATTAGCCCTATGTTGTGGGTATCGAATTTTATATAGAGACAAAGAAGGAAATCTTGTACAATCTTCTTCTCCTGAACTGTTTGGCCTAGCGCTTTGAAATTTTGCGTGTAGAATCATCTAAAGGCCCTCATAAAAGGAAAATTGACCCTATGTTGTTGGTATCGAATTTCATACAGAAACAAAGAAGGAAATCTTGTACAATCATCTTCTCCTGAACCATTTGGCCTAGGGCATTGAAATTTTGTGTGACGAATCATGTCAAGGTCGTCTACCAAAATACTTTAAATTATTGTGATACAAGGAAAATTGATCCTATGTTGTGGGTATCGAATTTCATATAGAGACAAAGAAGGAAATCTTAGTACAATCTTTTTCTCCTAAACTGTTTGGCGTAAGGCTTTTGAAATTTTGTATTTAGAATTGTCTCTTAATGATACAATCTTCTCCAACTCTGTTTATCAGATATCCATAAGGTAAATTTTGCACTTCCCATGGTAGTATAACTCTCTACTACCAGCAATGTTTAAATTTATTTTAATGAACGTTGTCCGGAAGTTGTGTATGTGAGATGAGACAAAAATTATCATCTTGATGATCTATAAGGTGAGCGATATAGGGCCATCTTGGCCCTCTTGTTTAATTATTCATATCCAAACCATCATGTAGAATGTATAAATCTTTTCAAGCAGATGACTGAAATGATCACCAACAACATAGGGTTTCAGGGGTCTCATTTGCCAAAATTTGGGGCCGTTATTGGGCCCCATTCCCAATGGCAAAAAGTATCATCTTTTTTTCCCAA
Organism: Fragum sueziense; assembly: GCA_963680895.1. Taxonomy (NCBI): domain Eukaryota; kingdom Metazoa; phylum Mollusca; class Bivalvia; order Cardiida; family Cardiidae; genus Fragum; species Fragum sueziense. The sequence goes on along the minus strand of OY804599.1, from coordinate 19,933,214 downwards.
TTCTCTGGTGAAAATTCCCAATGAGGACCCAGAATGCCCCATGTTAAGACCTCATCTTCATTTACAAACATTTTGAAGACAGTTTTAGAGTAGATTCTTAAACAAGAGTATGTACAAATGCATTTTACATCACTGCAGTCTAATTTGCAGCTGAAACTGAGTGACAGTATGAATACAAACTTGTTTTAGTTTTTCCCAATTTAGGTAAAAACGTCGCTATTTTTCCCAATTTCGCTGGCCCCTGGCCCCAAACAAAAATTGGTATCAAGACCCCTGGGTTTGATGAATATTGACACAAAATGTTGCTTTTTAGAAAATCTCTCAATCATCACTAAAAGAATTTTTCAGGCAGGTTTGGTTCAAATTAGCCCAATTGTTGGTTTTTAAAGAATATTCTTAAGATTTTTCAAAGTCCAATAAGCCCTTTCCTCCCTGCCAAGGCCACAGTTTTTGACAAATATAAAAATTTGTGAACAAACTTTGAAAAGAGTGACTCAAGGAACATTCCTGTAAAGTCTAGTTCAAATTGGCCCAATTGTTGATTTTTAAAGAACTTTCTTATGATTTCTCAAAGTCCGATAAGCCCCTTCCTCCCTGCCGCGGCCACATTTTTTATCAATTGTGAAAATTTGGGAACAAATTTTGAAAAGAGTGACTCAAGGAACATTCCTGCAAAGTTTGGTTCATTTGGGCCCAATGGTTGATTTTTAAAGAATTTTCTTATGATTTCCTTAAGTCCGATAAGCCCCTTCCTCCCTGCCACGGCCACATTTTTTGACAAATGTAAAAAATTGTGAATAAACTTGAAAAGAGTGACTCAAGGAACATTCCTGCAAAGTCTGCTTCAATTGGGCCCAATGGTTGATTTTTAAAGAATTTTCTTATGATTTCTCTAAGTTCGATAAGCCCATTCCTCCCTGCCGCGGCCACATTTTTTGACAAATGTAAACATTTGTGGATAAATTTTGAAAGGGGTGACTAAAGGCACATTCCGGCAAAGTCTGGTTCAATTGGGCCCAATGGTTGATTTTTAAAGAATTTTCTTATGATTTCTTTAAGTCTGATAAGCCCCTTTCTCCCTGCCACGGCCACATTTTTTGACAAATGTAAATATTTGTGGATAAATTTTGAAAGGGGTGACTAAAGGCACATTCCTGCAAAGTCTGCTTCAATTGGGCACAATGGTTGATTTTTAAAGAATTTTCTTATGATTTCTTTAAGTCCGATAAGCCCCTTTCTCCCTGCCGCGGCCACACTTTTTGACAAAAGTAAAAAATTGTGGATAAATTTTGAAACAGGTGACTCAAGGCACATTCCTGCCATGTTTTATTCAAATTGGCCCAATGGTTGATTTTTAAAGAATTTTCTTAGGATTTCTCTAAAATCCGATAAGCCCCGCCCTGCCACGCCCACATTTTTTGACGAATCAAAAATTCACGTACAAGTTTTGAAAAGGGTCACATAAGGATAATTCCTGCCAAGTTTGATTAAAATTGGACCAACGGTTTAGGAGGAGAAGATGTTTGAAGAAATTGTGGACGGACAGACGGACGGACGGACAAAAAGCGACCACAATAGCTCCCCTTGAGCACTTCGTGCTCAGGTGAGCTAAAAACGAATACAAAATTTACAAACGATCGATGGAAACCCCCTTTTCGCAAGAATACCATCCCCTACATGAATGCATCCTTAAGTGCAAAACTTTTATGTAGCTATCTAACAATTGAAGCAATCCAATGGAAGCATTTATGAAATTGAACATGAGTTAACCCTTTCCCAAACGACAAATTTTTAGGGTGATCCACTTCAAAAATTGCCACAAATGACGAAATAGATGTTATCAAAAATAGGATTTTTGTAAAATATGGCACAGAGAATATTGAGACAAAAGGAGAAACTGCTGGTTATCAGCAGTTTCTTCTTTTGTTTCAATATTTTCCCAAGCCTTTTCTATTAGGGACGTCAAAACCAGGTCTTGTTTGGGAAAGGGTTAAGCTTCCTGCGCCATGCACTTCTCCACAGAGCTGAATCTAGGTTTTCACAAAAGTGGGCCAACTCCCCCACCATACTTCAAAATGTGGGCCAACAAGATTCAGGCATGAGCCACAGTGAATTTAACTTTTTAACACAAAATACTTTTCTAGTTATGCTCCGGACAATATTTGGTCTACGGACCAATCGACCAACTGACCGACCGACACTAACAAAACAAAATCCCCCCAATTTTCTTTGAAAGGGAGCATAAAAATATATTTTGCTGTGAGATTTTTGTCTAATTTAGCCAATTTGAAAGGGATTTCTGGCATAAAAATGAGAGAATTTGCACAAATCACAAATTTTATTTCAGACAATGAAGTCAGCAGCCGAAAGAATCATAGAAAAAGAAGAATACATGAGCCTCATGAGATAGATTTTCAACATGTCTACGTCACAACTAATCAAAAATATTCATCTTTTATAGATTAATCGTTCACATTAACCCGAGATATTTGCATATTCGGGTCATATTGGGTCACAATTGTATTGAAATGAATATTTATTTAGTGTTAAATATTAATTTTTCTTCATGCAAAGTCCGAGGCGTAATGGTAAGTATCTTTGACTTCAGACCTGACGGTCAAGGATCGAATCTCAGAAGGTGACTATTTTTTTTTTCATTTTTTTTTAATATTTTTTTTCTGCAATTATCATCCTCGTAAATTTCGTTGCTGTTTATGAATTCACTCACAGAAAAAAACGTCAATTACACTTAGACTACTATATAAGGCACTGTTCATGTTGAAAGTAGCCATTTCATGAGATAATGCCGTCAAAATACCTTAGCTTGGGAGAAAAGGAAAAGATACTGAGAGTTTTTGAGTATTTTAGGGACAGTGGAGAGCCGATTGGAGTGGCTATACAGCAGACTATTGAGGCAACTGGAGTGAACAGGGCAACGGTCAACAGAATAAAGCAGGAAGCGCGAGGGAATGGGAAGGTAGCCAGTCCGACAAGAAAGAAAATGAGTCCGTGCAAGTCTATCAAAAATTTTGATATCGACGTCATTCGTCACAAGATCGCCGAGTTCTACAATGTTTCGCGCATACAACAAGGTGGAAAAGGCTATAGAAGAGATGAAACGTGCTGATCACTACTCCGGGAAACCAGCTCCCATTATCATAAATATCAGACACGGAAGATACCGACACAGCAGACGAGTGCCCTACACACACCAGTGCTACTGACACTGCTGATGAGATGTAACTTGGATGTTAAAATGCTATGTTTGAAATGAAATAATTTAATGAAATAATGAAATATACTGTATTTCACCTAATAGACGCGCCCCGGCGCGATGCAAAACGCCGTGGAGGCGCGTTTATTTCGTACCACTTTTACTGAATTTTAAAGTGCTTCGCTGAATGTAGAAAATCAACCTACCGTAAATTATCGATCAAGATATGTCACTTTATCAGTAGATGACGTTGTATCTTATAAATACACACCGGGTACATGTATAAATCGGCGGAGACGAAGCGACGTAACTGTCATCCAGTCTACAGTTACCTGCCAGTCTAGTCCTTTGTCTCGGAAAGGCGGGTGTGTTCTACTTTCGTTTTCGGAATGTTTTGATTTCTTCTTCTTCACTTTACAAAATAATAAAACATACTTCCCGTGGTATCTGTCCATATTCATTAATTCATTTTAGGCAAAAATGATTTATTTTTCATTTGTGTGCGTACTATCAATTCGCTTTCCACTTCTTAATTTACAAATCAAATGCGACCTCTTAGAGACTTGTTATCAGCATTTTCTTCTTTTTTCTCATTGCTTTTCAAAGCTTTCTTGTTTGGGAGTGGGTTAAAGAAACATGACATCTGTTAATGTGCAATTGTTTTCCTCCAAAACTGGAATGCACTGTTAAGTTTTAAATGCTTCATCTTTAATGCTTCATCTTTAAATTTATGGGAAATACACCCAACACTTTCTTTGAAAGTAGATGCATAAGTACTGTCTTTAGTTACTGCTGTGATAGGATTAATGCATTCAATGTTGCAACTGACTGCTTGAGCAAACGGCTTAATTGAGGACATATTCTGATAAGCACAACATTCAACGATGAAAGAAAGAAAGTCTACAGAAAGACTGCATCGCCAAGAAAACTGAGCCTCATTCTTTAGAGCGAGATTTTTTAAGATTTCTTAAGATGTTTTGGATAAAGCGTTTTTAAGACCGAGACTTTGACCGAGCTGTTCCAAATGCTCCATATTTATATAAATGACGTCATCATGATGCATGGAGCATTCGAAACACTGCGGTTTATAAATTATGGAGCGTTTGGAACAACTCGGTCAAGTCTCTTTATATTGTTTCTACCGAATTGACAGAGGGGTACCGCATGAAGTATAGGGTAATGGCACATCCCAGTGAGCATCTTAAAAATCTTGCTCTAAAGACCACTTTATCCTAAAATATCTTAAGAAATCTCACTCTAAAGAACGCACCTCTGATATCACCTCCAGAAAGGACAACAACTAGTGAGCCATATGAAAATTTTTTGGCTTATACATGTATGACCATGGGCTAGATTTCCTTGACAGAATGTTGGTGTTCGCCAAACATCAATCAACAAGACATCTGCATAGCAACAAATGAGAAAGGGGAAGGGAGGGGGTTAAAGACATTCTAAGTAATATTTTTTCAGATTTATGAGTTAGAACACCAGACAGACTGGTGTAAAGCAGTACTGGAGAGGAGTAATAGATACCTCTCTAGTTTCGTACTAGAAGAAAATTGTAAGTTATTAACCCTTTCCCAAACAACAAAATTTTAGGGTGATCCACTTCAAAAACTGCCAAAGATGACAAAATGGAAGTTATTTAAGATAGAATTTGTGCAAAATATGGCATAGAAAATATTGAGACAAAAGGAGAAACTGCTGGTTATCAGCAGTTTTTCCTTTTGTCTCAATGTTTTCCCAAGCCTTTTCTATTAAATGCGTCAAAACCAGGTCTTGTTTGGAAAAGGGTTAAGATAGTCTACTGCGAAGACAAGTGAAGAAAAGCAAATTTGAAAATAAAATAGATATCAACAACAATTCAACAAACATCTCTTGTTTCATTTTTTTCTGAATTCAAATCTCATACAGGAGCAGAAACTCCAAGAAGGAAGGCAGTAAATGAGATGCAGCAACAGTTGGACCAGTACAACCTATAATTAGTAAATGGGTATGGTCTTTATTGTTTGCCTGGAATCAGTAGATGGTGGGACCATTATGCAACATGAGTATGAATGAAATAAACAAGTAATGATTTTCCAAATGAAAAGGGATCTCGTGATATTTTGTTCTACAGCTATCAAAATATCGCTTTCATTTGTTCACCCCTATCCCAGATGAGACCTGGTTTTGACGAGACTGAAGAAAGACATTTAGGAACAAGAGCTGTCACTGTAAGATGACAATGCCCCTGACACCGCTTTGATTTTAAATTTTGGCCAATCTATGTTCAAGGTCAAGGTCATCCAGGGGTCAAGGTCACCAAAGTATGTGCCTACAGAAAGGTAATGTACCAAGGAATGTTGTGGTAAAGTATGAAGCGAATATGTTAAGTAATAAGGAAGTTATGGCCATGTTAAAGTTTTTGGACGGAATGACGGACAGACGGACGGACAGACAGACAGACGGACGGACGGACAAGTCAAATTTATGATGCCTCCCTATCAAGGGCATAAAAAGGTTGTTAATCCATGCTCTGCTTCTCTGTTATGTATGTTTGTATTTGCTATAATTTGCTATAAAACATGTTTTCATGCAATAAAATATATGTATGTATATGTTCTTTCCTGTTAAACCTCAGCTCAAGAAGGTGGCGCCCAACACACATTTGGACAATAGTGAACGACAAGTGAAGCCAAACATGAAAACAAGAACAAGATAGTGGTGGGCACCACCAGACATTTAGACCAGGAAAGAGCGAAGAGAGCCAAACTGGGAAATAATAATTCAACAACATCGTATAGGTATGAAATGAATTAAACACTTTTCAAACAAAAACTTGTATACTTGAAAATAGCAAAGGAATTCAACAAACAATATTTTACGACTTTCCCATTAAGTGAGGCTTTTTGATGCCTCTCAAAAAATACCACCACTGGGCAGATGACAACACCCTGAAGGTCCCCCGAGTGTCGGAAGTGATGACGATGGCCAGATACGAGAAGCTTTAACCAAGTACCTACACCTGACAGACAACCAACAACAGCAAGCTAGAGACAGTCCAGACTATGACCCGTCTTCAAAGTTCGATCAGTACTCGAGATGACCAACAGGACATTCTTACAACACTACACATCTGGAAGAGAACTAAGCATAGACGAAGCCATTATCACCGTCTAACAACGTACACCGGATGTTGCGATTGTTGAAGTGAAGCGAAAGTTGACGCGGAACATTACACGGTATGTTTTTCTTCTATAATTTTGCATATATTATCATAGTAGGCTTGTTACATAGAAATATCATCGTTCATACAACGATCTTGATCACTAACTATATGGCAGATTTGGGAAATGCTTGTGTTTGATATAATCGATAAAAAAAACATCTGCTCAATCACTGAATTTTTTCATAACAATTGCTGACTGTCTCGAATCTATTCTTTTAAAAGTTATATTGTTAGATTTGACCAAAATTTCGCATCATCAAACATTCTTTATTGTCCAATGTCCTTGAAAACGAAGTGTCACATTGTATTTGCACTTGGATTATTAAATATGACGGAAAAACAAAAGTTGCAGGTGTACAGTTGATAGCAGTTTGTTATTATGCCGGTGTACATCCTATAGCTTAACAGTGTACAGGCTATAGGTTTGAAGAATATGCCATTTTTGGCGAAAAAATACCCTTTTGTTAAAATTCAAGTATATATGAATGTGTATGTGGCATTGTTAGATATTGCCATTGCTCAGATTTAGCCCTTTCCCAAATAAGAGATGGTTTTAAAGTCCGAAGTAGAAGCATTTTGGGTAAATATTGAGAGAAAAGACGATTTTTGCTCTTGCCTCAATATTTCCCATGTTAAAACATGCGCATTTTCTACTTTTAACATCCATTCATGATTGTTTCATCATATGTAATTACTTTCGGATTGGGCCAGTATGGAATTTAGCCGTTTGGGTTGGGCTTAAATACACGCGACATATACTCACACACAAAATAAAGTGTGCATATGGTTACAGCGAAAAATCGTACTTTTATTTAAACAAACTGATATCATACGTGGTATCAAAATGTGAAAGAAGTATTGATTGTTTGATGGTTTACATTTGACTGAATTTTAACTATGTATTTAAAGTCGTTTGCTGCTGCCGCCATATGAGTCATAATTGTTCAAAGATGCATCAAATATTATGCTCAAATAAGTGTAAGATATGTAAAGGGAACAACTTACGATGTTTTCAAATGCTCTTTTAATCGGCGTCAGAACATCTTATTTATGTGTATTTCATGCTAGCGCGTAAAATCCCATTTTCTCATGAGGTGTAGTCTAAACTAATATGTATAACTTTATTCTACGAGATCCTTAACCTGGTAATTTATGTACATGTATATCACTGCTGAATAGGGAGCGATTTTATCAAGTAAACAGTGACGTAGTTTCGGACAAACAATAGTATATCATGGGTGTTGTTATAAAATCTCGTAACTACAGCTTGATTCAAGCCATGGTCACGAGATTTTATAACAACACCGACGGTTTATCCAAACATAACAGTAAACCCAGTCTATTTTTAGAACAAAATACAATGCTATTCTCCATTTAAACCACTTGTAAGAGTTTATTCCCGCTTGCAGACGTATACGTTTTGTCCTTTTTCATTTCCTTTTTCACAATTGTAGTACTTTTTCTAAGCGGAATCTTGTTTATCCGTAGCGCTAATTTAAATACAGGCCATGTTAAAGATATGTCATAGTAATTTAAAGTGTGCTGCACACTACAGGCCCGTATGAACAGGGGGGGCTAAGGGGGGCTAAGCCCCCCCCCCCCCCCCCCCCCCGTTGGCCAAAATTGCAGATTTTTCTTGATTTTACACTGGAAATTTTGGGAAAATCCAAATTAGCCCCCCAATATTCAGGACAAGGGCTTTAGACCCCCCCCCCCATATGAAACTGCTTCCCACGGGCCTGCACTAAACTTGCGTCCTACCCAAGTAAGGCCGAATCTATGTAAATTTCTCAGCGTGAGAAGTTATACATGTAGTGCCTTCATTTGAACTTTTCATTGAGCAGCTTTCTCCCTTTCTTCACTCTTTCTTTCGTCCCTGTCCTATTCTATTTAATTATGCTCCCTTTCGAAGAAAATGGGGGTATATTGTTTTGCAAGTGCCGGTCGATCGGTAGGTTAGTGGATCGGTCGGTCTGTAGACAAAACCTTTCCGGAGCATAACTCGAAAAATATGTAAGGTAGGTTTTCATTTGACATTGCACAGTTTTAGCATTTATTAACATAAGTTACATGCATGGGTTTCATCAAGATAACAGTTCAGTAATATTTTCTTGTATATCTGTTATATTTGTGTACTATGATACAAATCTTTTTTGAAGAATGTTACACTATATGTGAAATATGAACAAATTTTGCATAAGTGTCAGTGTCAGGTCAAATGAAAACATTAATATTATCACGAAACTTCATAGGTGGATAGATCTCACGATGGAGAGATGCAGTACACAAGAACCGTTACTCTGTCTATCATATTTTGGGAATTATTGCCCTTTGTTGATTTTCAAACTTAGTTCTTGTCCGGCGCATAGCTCAAAAAGTATGTAAGGTACAATCATGAAACTTTATAGGTAGACAGGTCTGATTATGGAGAGGTGCAATGCACAAGAACCGTTACTCTGCCGATCAAATTTTGAGTTATTGCCCTTTGTTGATTTTCAGACTTGATTCTAGTTTGGTGATAACTCAAAATGTATGTAAGGTACAATCATGAAACTTCATAGGTGGATAAATCTTATTATGGAGAGGTGTAGTGCATTAGAACCGTAACTCTGAAGATCAATTTTTGGAGTAATTGCCCTTTGCTGATTTTCAAACTTCATTCCTAAGACATTTTAAATGTGGCCTATATCTTATGCCCTATTACATATACAGCCTTGATATTTCAAACATGGAGGCTTCCTGCCAAGGCCTTTCACATTTGACCATTACCTCGTGACATTGACTTCGGAGTTTGACCTACTTTTAAAAAGTTTAACATGGCCTCTATCTCATGTCCTTTAACACATACAGCATTGATATTTTACACATGGACACCTCCTAGCAAAACCTTTCACATTTGACCATGACTTTGGACCTTGTGACCTTAACCTTGGAGTTTGACCTGCTTTTAAGAAACTTTAACAGGGTCTCTATCTCATGTCTTTTTACACATACAGCCTTGATAGTTCACACATGGACACCCCCTACCTAGACCGTTCACATTTGGCCATGACCTAGGACGTTGTGACCTTGACATTATTTTGATGGACTGACCTTTGGCATCAGGGCCGCGGTCATGGCGCAGTTGGTAGCGCATCTGTCTTTCATTCGAGAGGTCCCGGGTTCGGGCAAGAGAAATACAAGGAATCCGTATTTAGGTGTTCCAGCCGCCATGATATGACCTTAGTAGTTGAAAACGGCGTAAAACCACAATATTCATCAGGTTTTATCGCAAAACATGAATTTTGATTTCTTCCTCTTTCAATGTTAAAGTGACATTTCACAATCATTTTTACATAAATTTTATTTTTATTCTATCTGAAAGGGAATCGTTTTTTATGAAAAGTCTGAAAATTTCAAGTCAAAATATTGAACCGTTTACGAGAAATATATTGTTTGTGCTCAAATTAAACAAATTGTTGCGGACAACAGTTCAGATTTTTATAGAATTTGTCATTTCTGTCTCAACTTTAAAGGCGTATTTTTCGCAGATGAATAACAACTTCAAAAAACTGATAGTATTTCGACACATTAGAATAAGCAATCTTTGCATCAAGACATACTTTTAAAAAATGAAATAAATGTGAAATGTCACTTTAAAATCCTCTGATGTTCCCTGCAAAGATCAGGGATAACCTTGAAAGTTACATTTTTATCTTGTTGTCTTCATGTTTTACAAATTTCAATTCGCTTTCAGGATGATGTTCAAGAAGATGACCAATTGTATTTGCAAAATTGGCGCAGTCCTGTTCGCAGTAAAGACATTTCATTTTGGTAGTCATCTGCAAATAAAATTGAAAAGAAAGGGAATTAGATCTTATTCTCGAAAACAGCAACTTTCCCGCATGAAAAGGAAAGGGGTTGAGAATATGGTATTTCTGAATTTCAACTAGAACTTCTCAAAGCGGACAAATACCCCCGACTGGCGCCTTATCACTGAAAAAGTCTTATGTACAGCGGAAACGGAGTTCAATCGTGGCCTTGACCTTTGACCTATGTGACCCAAAAACAAAAGGACACCCACCTACTTGCGTCAAGGGCAATAACTTTATAAAATGTCCTATGTCAAACGGATATTGAGTTAGAGCACGGAAACGGATTTTAAAAACAAGAGGACCGTTGGCCCTAGGTCGCTCACCTGAGATGGGGTTTTATAACAGATCAGATTTCTTACAGGTAATGCAATAAAGGGTCAAAGATCATATGAACGCCACTATGCGATTTCAAACCATAGAAAACCCAGAAAACTACCTTAATGCAATATCATATGTAACTCAAATATGAAGTTTCATCCAATTCGGCTATGTGGTTTTGGAGAAATTGCTTTTGACAGATGGAATTAAAACAAAACATACAGACTGACAAAGAAACAGAAATTTACAAATTGACCTAGATCTATGACCTTGAACCTACCTAAATATATATTTCAAATAAAACATCTACTCATGATAAAGAACATATTTACCCATACATTTTTTTAAATCCATGCATAAATGTAGATGCTATGCCCCTGATAAGCAGATTTTTACAAGAAGTCCCCTTTTTCTGTGACAAGGTTTTGAAAAGCAAAGAAAAGTACCTCTTACCAATATCATAAGTAATGCAAATATTAAGTTTTGTCAAATTTGGCTCTGCGGTTATTGAGAAATTGCTTCTGACAGATTTCGCGTAATTTTTCTTTTTCTGTTGCCATGGCAACCAGAGTTGTTTTTTTTTTATAAATTGCAATTCTGTTAGCAATTTTTTTAAATGTGACCTCCTAAGGAATATTTCTGTCTAGTTTGGTGGAAATTAGCCTGTTAGTTTAGGAGGAGATATCATTCAACGATGTCATTGAGATTTGGTGGAAAATCTCCTTTTCTGTTGCCATGGCTACCACAGCTTTTAAAGGATCTCAATTCTTTTAGCAATTTCAAAAGGAACCTCCTAAGAAATATTTCTGCCAAGTTTGGTTGAAATTGGCCAAGTAGTTTAGGAGGAGATGTTGTTCAAAGAAATTATTGAGAATTAGTCAAATTTCTCCTTTTCTGGTGCCATGGCAACCAGAGTTTTAAGTCAATTTCAATTCTTTTAGCAATTCTACAAGAGGACCTCCTAAGAAATATTTTTGCCAAAGTTTGGTTGAAATTGGCCTGGTAGTTTAGGAGAAGATGTCGTTCAAAGATAGTATTGAGATCCAGTCAAATTTCACCTTTTCTGTTGCCATGGCAACCAGAGTTTTTTATGGATTTCAATTCTTTTGGCAATTCTGAAAGGGAGTCATCTAAGGAACATTCCTGCCAAGTTTGGTTGAAATTGGCCAAGTAGTTTAGGAGGAGATGTCGTTCAAAGATAGTATTGAGATTCAGTCAAATTTCTCCTTTTCTGTTGCCATGGCAACCAGAGTTTTTTATGGATTTCAATTCTTTTAGCAATTCTGAAAGGGGGTCACCTAAGGAACATTCCAGCCAAGTTTGGTTGAAATTGGCCAAGTATTTAGGAGGAGATGTCGTTCAAAGATAGTATTCAGATTCAGTCAAATTTCTCCTTTTCTGGCGCCATGGCAACCAGAGTTTTTTATGGATTTAAATTCTTTTCGCAATTCTGTAAGGGGGTCACCTAAGGAACATTCCTGCCAAGTTTGGTTGAAATTGGCCAAGTAGTTTCGGAGGAGATGTCGTTCAAAGATAGTATTGAGATTCAGTCAAATTTCTCCTTTTCTGGTGCCGTGGCAACCAGAGTTTTTTATGGATTTCAATTTTTTTAGCAATTCTGAAAGGGGGTCACCTAAGGAACATTCCCGCCTAGTTTAGTTGAAATTGGCCCAGTAGATTAGGAGGAGATGTCATTTAAAGAAATTGTTGACGGACGCCGGACGACGCACGGACGCCGGACAAAAGGTGATCACAATAGCTCACTTGAGCACCTTGTGCTTAGGTGAGCTAAAAAAGCAAATAGTGACCTTGACCTATGGCCTTCACTTCCAAAGAATATGGCACTTCCTTGGACGAAGGGCAACAACTGTGTAAATTTTCATCATCCTAGGTAAAATAGTGCTTCAGTTAGATCGTGGAAACGGATTTTTAACAAACTATCATTGCTACCTTGACCTTTGACCTTTGACCTTCATGACCCCAAAACAATAGGGCATCTCCTTGTGTCAAGGGCAATAACTATGTAAAGTTTCATGGTCGTAGGTCAAACGGTTTTTTTGACTTAGTGCAGTGAAACGGATTTTTAACAAAGTCAAATTGTGAGTTTGACAATTGACCTTAATAACCCCAAAGTAATAAGACAACTGTGTAAAGTCTGATGATGTAAGGTCAAACGGTTCTTGAGATAGGCCACGGTAAGAAAAAGTCTAAGGACGAACGGATGGACTGACAGGCAGATAGACTTGGTGAAACCAACTTACCCCCTCTACTTCGTAGGTGGGGGTATAAAAACGTGTATTTCATAATCAATCTTAAGGTTTTGACGCTCTAAAAGGTTTATCAAATATGATGTCGTATTACTATAGACTGTACACTGCGAAAATTTTTTTTTGCAATAGGACGTACACCGTGGCTCTATAGACGGTACACCGAAGCACATTGAAGAAGAGGATATTATCGACAATTGCAATTCTAAAAGTAGCTCTGGTGTATTTCAAGTGACTGGCGTTGGTTTGCTAGTCATTCTTTCAGATATTCCATCATATTGTAGATTGAAATTTTACCAATATAATTGTTAAAACATGTATTTTGCGACAGACGAAGGGGAATAATCAGTGATTGTGGTCAGATTTGGGTTAATTGAAGCTCTTGTAGAACTTTGTTAAACATCTGTTGTGAAAATAACAATTCATTAATATCTAGCTACTACAATGAGAATTGTTTTCAGGGAATTGTAAAGTATTAACATGTAAAAAACACAGAAATGTTGACCTTGTAGTGCACCGCGTCAATATTCGCTCGCTTCAACAATCGCAACATCCGGTGTACGTTAGACGGTGATTATCAGATTCAAGGGGAGATCCTATCTGAAGCAGTACATGCTGGGGAAACCAACAAAATGAGGATTCAAGGTGTGGCAGCTGTCCAAGTCAAGAACAGGATGCACTTCATAGTTCCAAAACCGGCAGACAAGAAGCCAACAGAGATGACAGAGCCCTAGGAAACCAAGCTGTGATGGACCTGCTACAGCCACTAATGCGCCGGAACTACCATGTTTACTTTGACAACTTTTTAAGCTCCTTACCACTATTCGACGATTTGACCAGACACCGAACCTACGGATGTAGAACACTGCAACTCAACAGACAAGGATTACCAGCACCCCTGAAGACTGCCAAGCTGAAACGCCCCTGAGACATCCTGAGACAGCAGAAAGGATACCTACTAGTGACGGTTTGGAAGGACAAAAGACAGGTTGCAGTCATTTCTACGAACCAACAGCCAACTGACAGTATTTACCAGCCGAGAGGAGGAGCAGCCATCATCAAACCAGATGCCGTACAGATACATTGGAGGAGTGGACCTAGCTGACCAACACAGAGCCTACTACCCCGTTGGACGAGAACACAATATGGAAGTATCTCCTCAACTTTTGCTTTGATGTCGCCCTGGTGAACGCCTTCCACCTTTACACAGCTTCTAACCAGTCCCAACAGAAGTAATCACGCCAGTAAAGTCACCTGTCTTTCCGACTCCAAGTTCCCAAAGCATTTTGTGGTGGATTTACTTCGTGGAAGAGACGAACTGGAACCAAGGCCAACTCAAAGATTGTCCCACCAGTGCTGAGAGAGCAGAACATAGGCCACCACACCCTAGTTCGAATTGATGGAAGGAATAAGACCTGCCCTGCGTGAAGTGTTCAGCAGATGGAGTGAGGAACCCACCAAAGGGAAGCCAGATGCCAGGTTCCAGAGACAGCAATGTACCATCGCCCTGTGTTGTACCAGAGGATGTTTTCTTTGTTACCACCAGGAGCTGCTGTTGTAAAAAAAGTGTTTATGTTCAGTGTGTTTAGAGTTATATGTACAGTGCCTTTAGAATTACACAAAAGAAATACTTTTGTGTGTCCAAAATTATTTTACGGTTTACTTGATAAAATTGTTCTCTTTTGGCCCTCCATAAAATTTTGTCGTTTGGGAAAGGATTAAAATCACACTTTGTCATTTCAGATGTGAGCAACACAATTTGTGATACACATTCATCCATGAATTCCCAGAGTTTACAAGCAACTCACTCTACACTGCCCCTAACACAGTTTAGGGGCTCAAAGATGTCACCTAGGGTCTGCGGATTTGCTTTGATGTCGCCCTGGTGAACGCCTGCCACCTTTACATAGCTTCTAACCAGTCCCTACAGAAGTCATCACGCCAGTACAGTCACCTGTCTTTCCGACTCCAAGTTGCCAAAGCATTTTGTGGTGGATTTACCTCGCGGAAGAGACCAACTGGAACCAAGGCCAACTCAAAGATCGTCCCACCAGTGCTGAGAGAGCAGAACATTGGCCACCACACCCTAGTTCGAATTGATGGAAGGAATAAGACCTGCCCTGCGAGAAGTGTTCAGCAGATGGAGTGAGGAATCCACCAATGGGAAGCCAGATGCCAGGTTCCAGAGACAGCAATGTACCATCACCCTGTGTTGTACCAGAGGATGTTTTCTTTGTTACCACCAGGAGCTGCTGTTGTAAAAACAAGAGCTGTCCGAAGACAGCGCGCTCGACTTTCTAAGTTGCTTAGTATAAAGGGGGCATAACTCCAAATAGAGAGGTCCCAGGGTCATGGGCCCTGATAGTAAGGTAGAGGGTGTGATGGTGAATAAGTATACCAAGTTTGGGTTGAATCCCTTTGATAGTATGGAAGTTATTGATGTTTGAAAAAACTTTAACCTTGGTTGCAACGCCAACGCCGACGCCCGGGTGACAGTATAAGCTCTCATTTTCTTTGAAAAGTCGAGCTAAAAATGTTTATGTTCAGTGTGTTTAGTGTTATATGTACAGCGCCTTTGACAGTGTATGTCATACAAGACTGTGTCTTTTGTGTGTTGTTTTTTTACCGTGCCTAAAAACTTCTTTTGAGTGTCAACCGATACTTTCAAATGAATGTTTACAGGCAGAAACCCAAGTACCTTTGACCTACAGCACCTCCTTGGGTCAAGGGCAACGCTTCTGTGAGGTTACATGATTGTATGTAAAATGCTTCTTGAGTTATGCATGTAAACATTTATATACTTTTGGGAATGGTATTAAATAAGGCTTGAAAGACCACTAGATTGAGCGTTTCCGGTTTTGTGTATATACATGTAATTGTACATTCAAAGATGTTCTCATATAGTGTTAATAAAAGGTGCTTTGTTCTGTAGTGCTTTTGAGAAAAGGTGTGCTGTGATGTAAATAATATGCTTTGTTTTGTAAGTGCTTTTGAAAAGAAGTGTTCTTACAGTGTAAATATTGTACATCGTTTTATGTTTTTGACAGAAAAAGTTTGCTAGTGTAGTGTAAGCATTGTGCTCTGCTTTATAGTGCTTTTGAAAAGAAGTTTGCTTGTGTAGTGTACATAATTATTGTGATTTGTTTTATAGGGGTGGCACTAAACACCACAAACCACCACAAACTACCACAAACCACACTACAAACTACCTCAAACCAACTCAAACCAAACTACAAACCACCACAAACCTCTCCAACATTTAACTTAAAGACGAAATTTATCGTTTATAGTATAAAAAGTTAAAACTGTTTTAAAAATATTTTGTATTTTCTGTCCTGCCCTTCTCTTTCTCGCTTGACGTCTGGGTTCTACTTTTAAATTCATTTGTTACCATTCCTGGACATAAAGGAAATAAAAGCTTATCAGTGAAAGTTGCATGAGTGCAATAGGGTTAAAAGCTGCATTTTTCTAGCCTAAAAATACCCAGCTTTTGTGCTAGTGCCAACACTGCTGCTGAAACGCAGCTTTTACACAGCATGAAAGCTTTGCAGAAGCTGCGTAAAAGCTGGAGACTCTGCCAGACAAATTTCTTGTCAGGCATAGTCGAGTCTCAATGTAAAAGGACTCTAAATGCCAAATTCCTCGAGGTCGAGACAGCATTGCTGTCATGGTTTAGCAACGCAAGGTCCCAAAATGTTACCATTGATGGCGATGTTATGTGCCAGAATGCTAGAGACTTTGCTGCAGGCCTAGGGATACCAGATAATGATTTTGATTGTTTTGTCTGTTCACAAGAAAGGTTCAAAGCCAGACATGGTATCGACGGCGAGAGGTAAAATCATCTGTCACTGCTAATAGACTCATACAGTCAACACATTTTCAATGCTGACAAAACTGCCATTTTCTATGGAGCCATGACTGACAGAACTTTCAAGTTCAAATCAGTACAATGCCAGAAAAGAAAGGTTGTCTGAACTGATCTGTGCCAGCAATCTGATGGACATTCAAAATTGACCAAACGCCGACTGTCAATCAAAAACGTCGATTAGCCAATGGACGATCAGAAAAATGTCATGCCCCCAATTGTTCTTCGTTGCACGTGCTATTGTATCGATTTATCTACTGACAATCAAAACAATC
This sequence comes from Fragum sueziense, assembly GCA_963680895.1. Taxonomy (NCBI): domain Eukaryota; kingdom Metazoa; phylum Mollusca; class Bivalvia; order Cardiida; family Cardiidae; genus Fragum; species Fragum sueziense. The sequence goes on along the minus strand of OY804599.1, from coordinate 19,916,210 downwards.
GACATGCCAATGGCAAAGAATTTTGTGCTTACAATCGACTAGGTTTATCATTATGTTTTGATAAACCGTCGGTGTTGTTACAAAATCTCGTAACTACGGCTTGATTCAAGCCGTAGTTACGAGATTTTATAATAACACCCACGAAATACTATTGTTTTTTCCGAAATTACGTCACTGTTAATTTAATAAAATCGTTTCCTATTAACGATCACGTCCCCATTGTTTGTCTTAAATTCTATGTTGGGCGGAGCGATCTGTCGATTGGCGTTTGGTCAATTCTGCCTAAATACTGCTACTTGTCAAGAATTATCAGGCTTTCTGTAAAACACTGTGTTGTGCTCCTACACACATATGCAAAGTTTCAAAGCAATAACATCGGTGAATTTCAAATTGCATAAGACAAGCAATATCCAAGTATCTAAGTGGTAACATCCACGTATTAAACACCAAGTCTCCATTTTGTTATATTGTTCAAACTTAAGACCCAATGAAAGTTTTGTCTATGGAAAAGAAAGGGACATTGCAGACGCCAATATGACTGACATTAGCTGCCCAGACATATAAAGTTACGCCTAGAGAAATAACATTTTATCACTATAATTCCTATAAGAAGGTCCAACATAATAAAACATTTTCATGTCATCCTAGATCTAATTCCCAAATTAATGAGCAGAATTAGGAGGGCAGAAAAGTCAAGTTCAGTTTAACCTAGACCACTGACCTAATGTTATGGAACAGTCAAATAAACAAGTATCTGGTGTTGTATGCAACACATAAAGTCCCCTACAGGCTTCACATTGACTCAATATGGTAATCAATAATAGATTGAGATGAACAAGTCATCAAAATAATTGTCAAACATATGAAATGTTATGCCCAAAATTTCGTAAATATAATTCAAATGACTTGAATAAAGTTACTAAAAGATCAATGACTAACATGGCTTATAATTTTTTTTACATTTTAAAACAGGTTTCATCAAGTTAGCTTGCTTAGTTATTAAGTTATTGCAGGATCCATTTTTTGCCATATTTTCACTATTTCCGTTACCATAGCAACCACACTTTTCGTCAAAGAACAAAGATAAAATGATGTGCATAATCTACACATTGCCATCTAGTCATATACCAAGTCTCATCAAATTAGCTTGCTTACTTATTAACTTATCGCAGGATCCAATATTTTTTGCCATATTTTCACTATTTCCGTAACCATAGCAACAACAATTTTAGTCTAAAAACTAGAACTGTCGCAAAGCGGACAAATACCCCCACTAGCGCGTTGTCACTGAAAAAGTGCTAAAGTTCAAAGTGGCATAACTCTGAAACTATTGCCTGGATCAAGATGAAAATTGCAGGTGCACAACTTCATATGATAGGAAACAACCTGCTAAAATTTCAGCAAAATCGGTCAAAAACTGTGGGAGGAGAAGAGGACACAAAATTATGTCCACGGACGGACAGACGGACGGACGGACGGACAACCTGAATCCAGTATACCCCCCATAACTTTGTTGTGGTAGTCCATTCGACGCTGCTATATGGCCTATATGACAACCTTGCAATGTCGAGTACAATGAAGTTTTATTTTTTCTTTGCATTGTATAGGTGCTCTAGAGCAGATCTAGCTTTGTTGCCAGAATGGCAACCTTGGGGAACTCCCACAATCCGCAAAAATCCAAGATGGCCGCCGAACGCAACTGGAAAAATCAACTTTTTCTCAAATTGTCCAAAATTGACGCGAAAAATGTGTAAATAGGGGTTCTTCGGTACGCTGAATCGAAATCTGATGATAACTATCGCATTTGGATATCAGAAACATGCCAAAGTAGAGATGGCCGCCGGAAGCCATCCTGAAAATTACAGTTTTATTATATTTTTTGTCAAATTGTCCTAAATTGACACAAACAATGTGTTACTAGATATTCTTTGGTATGCTGAATCCGCATCTGATGATAAATTTCGTATTTGGATATCAGAAATTTACTAAATTAGAGATGGCCACCGGAAGCCACCCTGAAAATTACAATTTTATGATAATGTTTTTAGATGGTCCACATAAGACATTTTTATGGCATACTTCGTGAGACAAGTAAAAAATAGGTTTTCGTTTCACACTGGATTAAGCTGATGTATATCAAAGTCCGACATGGCCGCCAGAAGCTATATTAATAATTATTATTGGTTGAAATACTGATACAAATACATCAAAAATCATAAACTGTATGCATAGTCTATTCTCTGTGTTTACTTCTAACACTTTGTAGTCTTCATGTGGATGTTATAATATAGATCTCTTTGATAAATTCTAAAAAGGCCACCAGATACCATTTTGAAGTTGATTCGTTCTTATATGTAAAAAATTGGTGCAAACAATGACTGTAGAACTTTTGCTATACATTTTTTACAAGTTTTTTTAATCCAGAAAATCATATACATCCTCGCAAAACACCTGTTACGTCGCCAATATTGAAGATAATTACACGAGATCTTCTTTAATTAGCTCCTTACATATTCATTTAGCGAAATATCCGGGGGTTCTGTACGGGTAACGATCAGACTTTTTCGTTTCTCGACAAAAGGTTCGAAAAAACGCATATAACATTTCACAGAAAATCGCCATTCCATCAAGTTTTACTTGATAGAGTATGTTAAAAGTGTTGGAAATTATAACTTATGATAGTATAAACGTTATTAAATAATGTGTTAAACGTCAAATGATTTTATATTGCATTTGCAATAAAATGAGGAATAAAATTCCGATTTCCTTTACTTTTCAATGCGTTTATAAATATCTGGGTATAGATAAGAATAGATAAATAAAATGCTACATACGTCTTTTGATGTTTAAAAAGTTGACATATCATCGACGAATAGGAGATTGACAAAGACAAGAAAGTAAACGTGTATCAGAGAACAACTATGAAAATGGCAAACAATATGTATGTCTGGGTCATACAAGACCCCACCTGGTAGCTTGAGGGTCTTGAAAAGCAAAGATCTGCAAAAAGACAGGGTTGGTCAGTCTGTTACTTCCGTACAAGGTAGACATGGACAATACTTTTACATGAGCTTTTGGTCAAATAGATTGAAACAATACAGAATAATTATTAGGTATGTCAAAATTTACAAATTATTAAACAGCTTTAATAAGGTACCATAATTACATTGATAATTGTGAATATATGTGCCAACGTCTTCCTACATTCAAGTACCAACATCAATTGCATAAAGGTTTTGTTAAAAAGATCATTTAGATTCATTTTAACTGTACCCGAATACCTTATACATGTGACAGCTTCTTAATTTTGACTTATAAAGACAAATAGCAAACTGGATGATTTTATGAAATGTTACAATCGAACAAGCATGCATTTTTTTAACAACCTCTGACACCTGATTACTTGATATAGATCGAGCGTTATAAAATGGGCTCGTCCTATTTACTAGAATTTTTCTGAATTATAACCGATCAACAATTCCTCAAATGCATTGTCGTATGTTTCCCGGATTCAATTAACAAATTATTAGTGTGAGGTTTTATTTTTCAGTTTTTTTTATTCATAGCATATCAAATGTCCTATAATGTCCTATAATCTATAAACTGAAGAGAAATCAAACTATAATTTCATTATAATTATAATTATAAGTCCATATTTTCATTTTTTTATTTTGAAATATTTAGTCTTCTAACAGCCGTCAAGTTTTTTTTTATATCTCTCTGGAAAATATTTTCATCTAATCTTATTTCTTATTTTTAATCCTATCTGACAGCTCATATTCTTACAAAATTACTAAAAGCGTGCTTACTTTCTTAAAATAAAAATCTAATTAAAAAAGTTCAATTACCTAAAATCTTGGTAACTCAAGCTGTGCCTGCAGAGATCTACCCAATCAAAATTCAGGGGAGATAACTGCAAAGGAGAACGAATTGTTAAAACGATCAGCTTCAAAAGATAAATGGTGTTTTTATCATTATTATCATATTCAAACTCACAAGGGAGTTCAAATGTGAAAATGATTCATTAAATAGATATAGACAGAAGGACAATTTTGTTATGTGTTTTTTCTTGCCATGGATAATATCGTTCAATCTAAAATCCTTGGATGAACATATTGAAATCTATTGGAATGCTAAGAATAATACCGACAAAGAAATTTAATGCAACTTATTATATTTACAGAATCAACTTTGCCATATTTCAACATGGCAAAAATGATATAAGCAAAGTGACACACATACATATCTGAAGACTACAGTGCAGATTTTATTTTCATTTCACGGGATGGCAACTGGTGGCATGTTTACTATTGTTTAGATATGCATTTAGTGCTAGCAAAAATAAAAAGTAACGTTACTCAAAATGAACTAGTTATTTTGTATACACAAGTTTATATTTTTTCAGGAAAAAAGCTTCAAATTAATCTTACATGCACAATAATAACATACGATATCTTATTGGAAATATTTCAGTTAGCGCTCCTTGAAACGAAATGTCAAGAGCATTTTGATAAAATATGTTGAAATAAACATTAAGTTTATTAAGATATTAATCTTGGTATGTTCTTCTTAAAATGATTTCCTATTTTTCCATCTTTTTCAAGATGTCAACTAGTTTACATATTCTTTATTTTTATTTCTACATTCGGGAAATGTGTAGCGTCTACATTAAATATAACATTTTGCGTTCGAAATAAATATAAAAGCAACAAAATACAGAAAAATATAAAAATCTAACCACAATTTATACCGTTATTCAACTAGAAATAATTTTAAAAATGGCATGTGGCGGCCATGTCGAAATTTAATATACATCAGGTTGATTCAAATGCCAGATGAAGAAATCAAATTGAACTTGGATTCATAAGTATGTCTTTCGTAGGTCATCTAAAAAACATCATAAAATTGTAATTTTCAGGATGGCTTCCGGCGGCCATCTCCATTTTAGTATATTTCTGATATCCAAATGCGATATTTATCATCAGATTTGTATTCAGCGTACTGAAGAACCCCTATTTACACATTTTTCGCATCAATTTTGGACAATTTGAGAAAAAGTTGATTTTTCCAGTTCCGTTTGGCGGCCATCTTGGATTTTTGCGGATTGTGGGAGTTCCCCAAGGTTGCCATTCTGGCAACAAAGCTAGATCTGCTCTAGAGCATCTATACAATGCAAAGAAAAAATAAAACTTCATTGTACTCGACATTGCAAGGTTCCGAAAATTTCGAATGGACTATGGGGGGTATAACAAAAATAAAATGATGTGCATAATCTACACATTGCCATATAGTCATATACCAAGTCTCATCAAACTAGCTTGCTTAGTTATTATCTTATCGCAGGATCCCATTTTTGGCCATATTTTCACTATTTCTGTAACCATAGCAACCTCAATTTAAGTCGAAAAACAAAAATAAAATGATGTGCATAATCTACACATTGCCATCTAGTCATATACCAACTTTCATCAAAAACGCTTGCTTAGTTATTAAGTTATCGCGGGATCCAGATTTGAGCGGACAGACGGACGGACGGACAGATGGACGGACGGACAGACAGAGGGCAAACCTATAGTCCCCTCCGGTGTGAACACCGGTAGGGGACTAATTATAGCATTATTAATTATACTAATTATAGTCTAAGGACTTGTTTGCCAATATGTACTGTTTAGTTTTAACCAAGAAATGCGGAAATTGCATGTGTTTGCACAAAATTGGCCCATTTGTGATTTTTCAATTCTTACCCCTCTTTAGAGTATGTGCCTATGTTATGAAATGAATGGCCTGTGACAGCACAATATTTTCATACAAAGCAAAAGTAATAATAGTTTTATCAAACAAGAGCCGTCACAGACGGATTATGCTCCCCGAATAAGTGTTTGTCACAAAATAAAAACTATCATACATTAAGCCCCCTTTTCCCATGACAGCTTTTTGTACACACATTATTTATAGAATATGGTCTAGAACATCCTATTCATTACATGAGCACAAAATTTCATTAAATTCTGCCCATTAGATGAAGAGAAATAAGAGAAAAACTAATTTTTACACTAAGGCCCCTTTTTCCATGACGCAGCCTTAAATTTACAAACAGAGAAAAAGGTCCCTAGGTATTGACCCAGGGAGTTCACATGTGAAGTTTCATTGAATTTGGTCCAAGGGTTGCTGAGATATGGCTGTGGACGGACGGACGGACGGACGGACACACGGACACACAGACACACGGACACACGGACGGACAGCGTGGCGACTATATGCTCCCCCGAAATTTTTTCGGGGAGCATAAAAAAGTATCACAGCTTCCAATAATCTTAAAATTTTAAATTCTATTTATCATTGAGTTTCATTATCCATATATTGTTGTGCTTAGTATATATGAGCTTGACACGAGTGCCCTTTCTGCAGAAACAAGAGTCAGAAGACAGTGTATCTCAAATAGTGAACATGAGGGCCAACATTCACATAAAAATCTCTGTAAATAAGCCTAAGTTCAACCTAGCCAGAACAAATGGGAAGCCTACAAGATGTTTATCATGAAACAGGAGAAACAAGAGTTGTCAGCAAGGTCACGACACTAGGTATCCATAGGTGAAATATCAAAGCTCTATCTGTAATAATGCATGAGATATAGGCCAGGTTAAAGTTTTTTAAAAGAAGGTCAAGGTCACTAGGTCAAAGGTCATGGTCCCAAATGAAAGGTCTTGGCAGGAGGTATCCATGTGTGAAGTATCAAAGCTCTATCACTAATAGTGCCTGAGATATAGACCAGGTTAAAGTTTTTGAAGACGCGACGCAGACGCCAAGGCCAACACCGACACTAGGCTGTGACATTAGCTCCTCGGACATAAAGTCCTGGCTCGCTAAAAAGTCTCCGAACATGTGCCCACAAAGACTATCGAGACAACGGAGGCTAAGACTGTGAAAGTGAGAACAACAGAGGACAAGAGGACCATGATGGTCCTAAATCACTCAACTGAACCAAGATGACAAGAGTGACAATTGCATGTTAATTTCTTCATTTTCCACCATGTTTTCCAAAGCTTTTATCTTGTAGGACTTCAAAAAACATCATTATGTGGTAATAGGTTGACATGAGATGAGATAAGAACGGTAAACAGTTTATCATTTCTCAGCAAAGTCAGTCTGTTTGAAGGTAACATATTTCATGCATTCTATTATCATAGTTTCATGCATAGAATTGGTCGAGAGACATGTTGAATATGCAAAAATTTTGAGAAGAGTCATTCAAGGAACATTCCTGAGACGTTTGGTTTATATTGGCCCAATAGTTGATTTTTAAAGAATTTTTCTTAAGTCCGAAAAGTTACACCCCACCACACCCACATTTTTTGACAAATTAAAAATTTGCGAACAAGTTTTAGAAATTTTACCCAATGAACATTTCTGCCAACTTTGGTCAAAATTGGCCCAGTGTTTTAGTAGGAGAAGATCTTGAAAGAAATTGTGACCAGAGGGACAAACAGACGGACAGACAATGGACAAAAAGCGACCACAATAGCTCCCCTTGAGCACTTCGTGGTCAGGTGAGCTAATGACAAGAGACATTTGACTCAAGGGTAATTTGACTAAAGAGCTGAACCTTACCACTTCTGATAGCAGGGTTATCTGCGTTCAGGAGAAAGGCTGGAAGGACAAAGCTCTCATTCTGTGATGGATTATGGGCATCTACGTACCGTTCATGACAGTATACAGTGTTTACGTGGTAAATAAATAATGCCACATGTTAAGGGTTACATAAAGAGCTGAACCTTACCACTTGTGATGGCTGGGTTATCTACGTTCAGGAGAAGGGCTGAAAGGACAAAGCTCTCATTCTGTGATGGATTATGGGCATCTACGTACCGTTCATGACAGTATACAGTGTTTACGTGGTAAATAAATAATGCCACATGTTAAGGGTTACATAAAGAGCTGAACCTTACCACTTGTGATGGCTGGGTTATCTGCGTTCAGGAGAAGGGCTGAAAGGACAAAGCTCTCATTCTGTGATGGATTATGGGCATCTACGTACCGTTCATGACAAGTGTTTACGTGGTAAATAAATAATGCCACATGTTAAGGGTTACATAAAGAGCTGAACCTTACCACTTCTGATGGCAGGATTATCTGCGTTCAGGAGAAGGGCTGGAAGGACGAAGCTCTCATTCTGTGATGGATTATGGACATCTATGTACCATTCATGACAAGTGTTTACGTGGTAAATAAATAATGCCACATGTTAAGGGTTACATAAAGAGCTGAACCTTATCACTTCTGATGGCTGGGTTATCTGCGTTCAGGAGAAGGGCCGGAAGGAAGAAGCTCTCATTCTGTGATGGATTATGGACATCTACGAACCGTTCACGACAGTATACAGTGTTTACGTGGTAAACAAGAGCCGTCAGAGACGGACAATGCTCCCCGAATAAGGCATTGTCACAATAAATGTATGCCATGGAAAGCTAACATAAAGCCAACAAATGTTAAGCCCCCTTTTTTCATGACATATTTTTTATACGCAAATTTCAAATAGTTTATTGTCAAGGGCATCTGATTTGCTACTCAAATATGAAATTTTATCAAATTCTGACTGTTAGATTAGGAGAATTTAGAGAAAAACTGTATTTGACCTTAAGTCCCCTTTTCCCATGACGAGGCCTCAAATCCAAAAACCGGGAAAAGTACATCGGCATTATGTCATAGGGAGTTCACATGGTAAGTTTCATTTGATTTTGCCCAAGGGTTATGGAGAAATCACTTCGGACGGAGGGACGGACGGACGGACGGAATGACGGACGGACAGACAGACAAAGCGGCGACTATATGCTCTCCCTTCGGGGAGCATAATAAATAATGCCACATGTTAAGGGTTACATAAAGAGCTGAACCTTACCACTTGTGATGGCTGGGTTATCTGCGTTCAGGAGAAGGGCCGGAAGGACAAAGCTCTCATTCTGTGATGGATTATGGGCATCTACCTACCGTTCATGACAGTATACAGTGTTTACGTGGTAAATGAATAATGCCACATGTTAAGGGTTACATAAAGAGCTGAACCTTACCACTTGTGATGGCTGGGTTATCTGCGTTCAGGAGAAGGGCTGAAAGGACGAAGCTCTCATTCTGTGATGGATTATGGACATCTACGTACCGTTCATGACAGTATACAGTGTTTATGTGGTAAATAAATAATGCCACATGTTAAGGGTTACATAAAGAGCTGAACCTTACCACTTCTGGTGGCAGGGTTATCTGCGTTCAGGAGAAGGGCCGGAAGGACAAAGCTCTCATTCTGTGATGGATTATGGGCATCTACGTACCGTTCATGACAGTATACAGTGTTTACATGGTAAATAAATAATGCCATATGTTAAGGGTTACATAAAGAGCTGAACCTTACAACTTCTGGTGGCAGGGTTATCTGCGTTCAGGAGAAGGGCTGGAAGGACGAAGCTCTCATTCTGTGATGGATTATGGGCATCTACGTACCGTTCATGACAGTATACAGTGTTTACGTGGTAAACCCTGATGGCAGGGTTATCTGCGTTCAGGAGAAGGGCCGGAAGGACGAAGCTTTCATTCTGCGATGGATTATGGGCATCTACGTACCGTTCATGACAGTATACAGTGTTTACGTGGTAAACCCTGATGGCAGGGTTATCTGCGTTCATGAGAAGGGCTGGAAGGATGAAGCTCTCATTCTGTGATGGATTATGGGCATCTATGTACCGTTCACGACAAAGACAGGTCTCTCCTAGTGTTGGACAGTTTTAACCTATTACCACACACTGACACTTTTCAACTCCTCACAAGATAATGGCATTGGAAAACATCGTGAAAAATGAAGAAATTGCTTGTGACAAGCAATTTCTTCATTTTCCACAATGTTTTCTACCCAGAAAGACAACAAAAATTTTAACTTCATTCACTTACGATTGTCGTCTGCAACATCTTTGAATTTGGATCAACCTAAAATTTTGTCCTTTGGTAATGGGTTAAAGTTCATCTGACACACTCGGTGAAGAAGACTCTGAGTTTGAGTTTGAGTTTATTGGGGTTTTACGCTGTTTTCAACTACCAGGGTCATATCGCGGCGGCTGGAGCACCTACCCATGGATTCCTGTTGTTTCTCAAACCAGTACTACCACAACACCCTTACCGAGCCTCCAGCTGCTCGCCCACTTAGGTTAACGATTTCAAACCCATTGGTGAGTGACAATTTTGTCAGTAAGGGTATATGCCACTGCCTGGTATCGAACCCGGGACCTCTCGAATGAGGGTCAGATGCGCTACCAACTGCGCTAAGGCCGCGGCCCTTGAAGAAGAAGACTCTGAGGAAGTTAACCCATTACCAAACGACAAAATATAAGGGCAGTCCAAACTGAAAGATCCTGCAGCCGACAATTTCAAGTGAATGGAATTTTTAATTTTTAGGTCTTTTTGGATGGAAAACATTGTGGGCAATGAAGAAATTGCTTGTCACAAGCAATTTCTTCATTTTCCACGATGTTTTCCAAGGCTATTATTTTGTGGGAGTCAAAAAGAGTCATTGTGTGATAATGGATTAACACATACAAGCTGTGATTCAGGGTGGATGACCATCCAAAATCCAGCCCCTGGACGTTTCCATTAACAAGCCTTTCAAGGGAGAACTGCGAAAGAGTTGGAAGAACTGCGAAAGAGTTGGTCAGCATTCATGAGATTAGCCATACAGATGGAAAGACAGACAAACAGATGGATGGAGAGACGGACAGACACAAGTAAAACAAGCAAATTCGTTGAATTGATATCCCCCGCCGAACATATTTTCATTGTCAATAAAGTAGCGCGGAAACAAATATAACTCTGTATGTATATGGCTTCAACAGAACGAATATCACTCTGTATGTATATGGCTTCAACAGAACGAATATCACTCTGTATGTATATGGCTAAAACAGTCAGGGGCAGTAACTCTAAATTCGGCGGTCGAACCAGGTAACCCCGACGATATGCGTATGTCCTCATTGTAGTAAAGCTGTGTACCAAGTTTCATTGAAATCCGGTCTATAGTTTTCAAGAAATAGCGCGGAAACGAATATCACTGTATGTATATGGCTTAAACAGTCAGGGGCAGTAACTCTAAATTCAGTGGTCGAACCGGGTAACCCTGACGATATGCGCATGTCCTCATTCTAGTAAAGCTGTGTGCCAAGTTTCATCGAAATCCGGTCTACAGTTTTCAAGAAATAGCGCGGAAACGAATATCACTCTGTATGTATATGGCTTAAACAGTCAAGGGCAGTAACTCTGAATTCGACGGTCAAACCGGGTAACCCCGACGATATGCGCATGTCCTCATTGTAGTAAAGCTGTGTGCCAAGTTTCATTGAAATCCGGTTTATAGTTTTCAAGAAATAGCGCGGAAACGAATATCGCTGTATGTATATGGCTAAAACAGTCAGGGGCAGTAACTCTAAATTCGGCGGTCAAACCGGGTAACCCCAACGATATGCGCATGTCCACTTTGTAGTGAAGCTGTGTGCCAAGTTTCATTGAAATCCGGTCTACAGTTTTCAAGAAATAGCGCGGAAACGAATATCACTCTGTATGTATATGGCTTAAACAGTCAGGGGCAGTAACTCTGAATTCAATGGTCGAACCGGGTAACCCTGACGATATGCGCATGTCCTCTTTGTAGTGAAGCTGTGTGACAAGTTTCATCCAAATCCGGTCTATAGTTTCCAAGAAATAGCGCGGAAACGAATGTCGGACGGACGGACGGACGGACATGGCAACTATGACACATAATGCTGTTGAAGCCGAACAGAAGAAGAAAATTGAATATCAGTCTGGGCTCTACTCTCCACTGAAGTTTAGAAACTTGCACTGTTGGATCAGGGGCCATGACTAATGATCAAATGTGTATAAATTTTTTGTCTTGCACATATACAGGTCCTAATGAACACTTCTAACAAGTATGAAAGAAATCAGACAAAAACTGTAGAAGTTGTCCATATTGGAATTTGTAGACAAATCAACTAACCAACCAACTGACAGACCATAACTTACATAAAGTCCAGGCTCGCTAAAAAAGCAATTTCTATCAATGATTTTTTTTTTCACCACAGTAAATCGTCGGTGTAAATGCAAAACCTCGTATGTCGATTATCGTGATTTTCAAAGTACAAACTTGTGCGCCCAGTCTAGACAATTCTAGTAGGTTTTGGGATATTTTTACTGATCTTTATTAATGAGACATTATTTTTTAACAATATGTCCAATTTTCAAGTAAAACATTTCAGTTTGGGAAAAATGATAACACATTTTTCCACCCTCTTTAAAATTTTCCAAAAACGAGATACGAGGTTTTGCATTTACGACGATGAAATACAGTTTAATGTTTTTGTAAATTTTGTATTTCTTTGCAGTAAAACCTAACCAGGAGAAAATTTCACTTATGAAATACCAATAAATTCACAACGCCTCGAAGCTCGGAATATCTTGGCAACATTCTCATCCGATGAATTAGCTAATGTCCCCAAAGAAACTTAGTGCTGGAATTTGCAAAGTCAAAGTCTAACTGGGCTGCTGAAAGAGAGTTTGGAGTAATGGAAAAATTGGTTATAGAGATTGGCGTAAGAAGGAAGAGAAGAATAATAATGTAGATAAACAAGAGCTGTCCGAAGACAGTGCGCTCGACTTTCTAAGTTGCTTTGTATAAAGGGGGCATAACTCCAAATATAGTGGAGCCAGGGTCATGGGCCCTGGTAGTAAGGTAGAGGTTGTGATGGTGAATAAATATTCCAAGTTTGGGTTGAATCCCTTTGATAGTATGGATGTTATTGATGTTTGAAAAAACTTTAATCTCTGTTGCAACGCCAACCCCAACGCTGACGCCCGGGTGACAGTATAAGCTCTCATTTTCTTCGAAAAGTCGAGCTAAAAAATCAGTGAAGAAAACGATTAGCCCTTATGACGACTTAGAGTGTGGTTTGACAGACTGGGTTTTTGAATTGAGATGTAGTGGTGCTATTGTCACAAGAAACAATATAAAAGTATGTGCCTTACAATTAGCTTAGGAACACAGCCAACAGGAATTTAAAGCATCAAGACGTTGGTGCTCTAATTTCATGTGGAGAAACAACTTTGCTCTTAGACAACCCAGAAACTTCCATCCAACATAGATGCGAAAGTGGACACTTCATCCATACACCATCAATTAACAGGGCAGTATGACTTTGGTTTGTTTAGAGGCAATTGGAAACATGGATGAGACGCCTTTATTATTCAATAAGGGTAGGAACAGTAAAATATAAAAGATGTCAACTTTATGTTTCTGTAAAAGATGCCAAGCATTGATGCCAAGCAGTGATCGAGCACATTTCACTGCAATTCTTGCAATTGCATGGCTGTTGTATTTAAATGCAAGACTCTACCGAAATATAAATTGCCAAAAGGAATTATCATTTACGGACAAGAAAAGTGATGGGTGGATAAAATAGACCTAATACAATGAATCAATGGCATTTGTTTTAATCGACCTGAAGCTATGCTGAATGGAAAGTCCCTCAAAATCTGGGATATGTTTTGTCCACACCTGTTAGACAGTGTTAAGAAAATATTGCGAGAACAACAGACCTACCGGTTTTTCGATTTTAAGCACCAAAAGAAAATAATTGAACAACAAAGTTGAATACTCACCTGTTTTGTCAAAAAATCGTGATCCTAGAGACAGAGCCACACATGGCCGGAAGCGCCCCAGAGGATTTAAGCGGCAGAGCCATTGGCTCTGCAGTCTCTGTAGTTTCCGTACCATGATTACATTGCCCCCGCATATAGTGGAGGACGACTAGATACAACAAAGATTTATGTTTATGATCTTATAGTTGCACTCTGTGATATGTAATACATGAGTTTGGTCAATTATGGTCACTAAAATTGTGACCTAGTTGTGTCTTGATTGGTCAATATTTGTAGTTTGCTTGATCAAAAATAATGGTAACATTATTAATTCAATAATCTTTTGTTTTTGCAATTGTTTTTTGTATGCTAATAAATCAATATGTTTTTAGAATAAATTTAAGTATGTTAGCGTGGTGCTTGGGAGAACAATTTTTGTTGTTTTGATCTATTCTGATCAAGAGAGAGATAAAAAAAAACATTGAACAACCAATGACGCGGTGTATAATCATGTGACTCAGAATTTCAGATAATCTTCAATAACTTTTTTAATATTTGACCAATTTGAATTCGATTTGAAGCAGAAAAGGTAGGGAAATGCCAGAAATAAGCTGAACGTAAGAGATTTTTGAAAAATCAACTGATTAAAAAGTTATTGAAGATAAACCAAAATTTTGTTTTATCTTCAATAAGTTTTTTATCAGTTGAATTTTCAACAAGAGATGTTTGTAAAACATATATGCCCCCTCAAGGGCCTACATTTGATGTAGGTCAAAGTCCAAGGTCAAGTTAACAAGATCCAAGGTCATGGTCAAATATGAAAGGTCTTGGTAGGAGGTGTCTATGTGTGAAATATCAAAGCTGTATATGTAAAAGTAAAATGAAACATAGGCCAGGTTAAAGTTTTTAAAAGTAGGCCAAATGCCAAGGTCAAGGTCATGGTCAAATGTGAAAGGTCTTGGTTGGAGGTGTCCATGTGTGAAATATCAAAGCTGTATATGTAAAAGTAAAATGAAACATAGGCCAGGTTAAAGTTTTTAAAAGTAGGCCAAATGCCAAGGTCAAGGACATGGTCAAATGTGAAAGGTCTTGGTTGGAGGTGTCCATGTGTGAAATATCAAGGCTGTAGGTGTAAAAGGACATGATATATTTGTCTGGTTTCAGTCTTTTTTTTTAGAAGTAGGTCAAACTCCAAGGTCAAGGTTGCAATATTCAAGGCCATGGTCAAATGTGAAAGGTCTTGGTAGGAGGTGTCTATGTGTGAAATATCAAGGCTGTAGGTGTAATAGGACATAAGATAAAGGCTAGGTTAAAGATTTCTAAAAGTATGTAAAAATCAAAGGTCAAGGTCACACAGGCCAAGGTCATGGTCAAATGTGAAAGGTCTTGGTAGGAGGTGTCCATGTGTAAAATATTGAGACTGTATAGGTAACATGACATGAGATAAAGGCCTAGTTTAAGTTTTTTAAAAGTAGGTCAAACTCCAAGGTCAAGGTCCAAGGTCATGGTCAAAAGTGAAATATCTTGGTTGGAAGTGACCATGTGTGAAATATCAAGGCTGTATATGTAAAATGGCATGAAATATAGGCCGGGTTAATGTATTATTAAAGTAGGTCAAACACCAAGGTCAATGTCCAAGGTCATGGTCAAATATGAAAGGTCTTGGTCGTAGGTGTCCATGTGTCAAATATCAAGGCTGTATGTGTAAAAGGAATTGATATATCGGCTAGGTTAAAGTTTTTTAAAGTAGGTCAAAGTCAAAGGTCAAGGTCACAAGGTCCAAGGTCATGGTCAAATGTGAAAGGTCTTGGTAAGATGTGTCCATGTGTGAAATACCAAGGCTGTATGTGTAATAGCACATAACATATAGGCCAAGTTTATTTTTTTTAAAGTAGGTCAAACTCCAAGGTCAAGGCCACATGGTCCAAGGTCATAGTCGTATGTGATAGGTCTTGGTCGGAGGTTTCCATGTGTCAAATATCAAGGCTGTATGTGTAAAAGGATATGATATATCGGCCAGGTTAAAGTTTTTTAAAAGTAGGTTAAACTCCAAGGTCAAGGTCACAAAGTCCAAGGTCATGGTCAATTGTGAAAGGTCTTGGTAAGATGTGTCCATGTGTGAAATATCAAGGCTGTTTTTGTAAAAGGTCATGAGATATATGCCAGGTTTAAATTTTTTTAAAGTAGGTCAAACTCCAAGGTCAAGGTCACAAGGTCATGGTTAAATGTGAACCATGTTGATAGGAGGTACCTATGTGTGAGATATCAAGGCTGTATGTGTAAAAGGACATGAGATATAGGCAAGGTTAAGAATTAAGTGTAAAAATCAAAAAAGGGCAATAACTCCAAAAATTTGATTGGCAGAGTTACAGTTCTTGTGCACTGCATCTCTCCATTATGAAATCTATTCACCTGTAAAGTATCATGATTCTACCTAACATATTTTTTGAGTTGTGCTCCGGACAAGTTATAAAATCAACAAAGGGCAATAACTCAGAAAATTTGATCTACAGAGTTACGGTTCCTGTGCACTGCACCACTCCATAATGAGATCTATCCACCTGTTAAGTTTCATGATTCTACCTTACATACTTTTTGAGTTATACTGCGGACAATAATCAAATTTGAAAATCAACAAAGGGCAATAACTCGAAAAATATGATCGGCAGAGTTACGGTTCTTGTGCACTGCACCTCTCCATAATGAGATCTATTCACCTGTAAAGTATCATGATTCTACCTAACATAGTTTTTGAGTTATGCTCCGGACAAGAATCAAGTTTGAAAATCAACAAAGGGCAATAACTCAAAAAATTTGATCGGCGGAGTTACGGTTCTTAAGCACTGCACCTCTCCATAATGAGATCTATCCACAGGTAAAGTTTCATGATTCTACCTTACATACTTTTTGAGTTATGCTCCGGACAAGAATCAAGTTATAAAATCAACAAAGGGCAATAACTCAGAAAATTTGATTGGCAGAGTTACGGTTCTTGTGTACTGCACCTCTCCATAATGAGATCTATCCACCTGTAAAGTTTCATGATTGTACCTTACATACTTTTTGAGTTATGCTCCGGACAAGAATCAAGTTATAAAATCAACAAAGGGCAATAACTCCAAAAATTTGATCGGCAGAGTTACGGTTCTTGTGCACTGCACCTCTCCATAATGAGATCTATCCACCTATGAAGTTTCATGATTCTACCTTTAATACTTTTTGAGTTTTGCTCCGGACAAGGTTTGGTCTACGGACAGACCGACCGACCTACGGACCTACGGACCGACCGACCGACACTTGCAAAACAATATACCCCCATTTTCTTCGAAAGGGGGCATAAAAATACACCACATCCATCTAATGTGTGTCTTCTGTCCACCTTCTCTGCTTCAAATTAAATTCAAATGGGTTGCGTATTAACAAAATTTTTAAAGATTTTCTAAAATTGTTGAATCATGTGATTATCCACCGTGAATCAGAGAGAACAAAACAACTTGAACAACCAATGATTTAAAAGCTTTTAAACAAAGTCGAAAACAGCAATTTTGTCAAATTCAAATGCACGTAACTCCAGACTTTCTGCTCCGATCACACTGAAAATCAAACTCATCCAATATCTAAGATCTTATAGTAACAAATATTGTGGCCAAAATTTGTCTTGATTGGTCAATATTTGTAGATGCTAGAGTGGTTACAAAGTCAAAACTAGCCATTTTTGACATTCAAGGGCACATTACTAAATACTTCCTAGTCCGATCTGACCCAAAATCGAACTCATGCGAGAACTTATGGTTATACATGTTTTGACCAAGTTTGGTTAAGATTGGTTAATATTTGTGGGTGCTAGAGTGGTAACACCAAAATGTGGACACAGACGGACAGGCGGACGGACAGATGGACTCCAATGGACAAAGAGCGACCACAATAGCTCACCTTGAGCACTTATTGCTCAGGTGAGCTAACAAGAGTTGTCCGCAGACAACGTAGCTCGCCTATACAAGAGCTTGTCACAAAAAAAGGAGTTCAAGGTCATAGGCCAAGGTCACTAGGTCAAAGGTCATGGTCTCAAGGTCAATGTCATGACATGGGGTAATCATATTTGAAATATCAAGGCTCTATCTGTAATAGTGCCTGAGATATAGGCCAGGTTAAAGTTTTTTAAAAGTAGGTCAAACTCCAAGGTCACTAGGTCAAAGGTCATGGTCCCAAATGAAAGGTCTTGGCAGGAGGTATCCATGTGTGAAGTATCAAGGCTGTATCTCTAATAGTGCCTGAGATATAGACCGGGTTAAAGTTTTTGAAGACGCGACCCTGACGCCGACACTAGGGCTGTGACATTAGCTCCCCAGACATAAAGTCCAGGCTCACTAAGATTAATTTCTATCAAAGATTTTTTTCACCACAGTAAATCGTCGGTGTAAATGCAAAACCTCGTATGTCGATTGTCAAGATTTTCAATGTACAAACTTGTGCGCCCAGTCTAGAGACAATTCTAGTAGGTTTTGGGATATTTTTACTGATCTTTATTAATGACACATTATTTGTGAACAATATCTCCAATTTTCAAGTAAAACATTTCAGTTTGGGAAAAGTAATAACACATTTTTCCACCCTCTTTAAAATTTTCCAAAAACGAGATGCAAGGTTTTGCATTTACAACGACGAAATACAGTTTAATGTTTTTGTAAATTTTGTATTTCTTTGCGGTAAAACCTATCCAGGAGAAAATTTCAATATCAAAATTCCCATCAATTCACGCCGCCTTGAAGCTCGGAATATCATGGAAACATTTTCTTCGGACGAGTTGGCTAATGTCCCCAAAGAAACTTAAAGTGCTGGAATTTGCAAAGTCAAAGTCTAACTGGGCTGCTGAAAGAGAGTTTGGAGTAATGGAAAAATTGGTTATAGAGATTGGCGTAAGAAGGAAGAGAAGAATAATAATGTAGATAAACAAGAGCTGTCCGAAGACAGTGCGCTCGACTTTCTTAGTTGCTTAGTATAAAGGGGACATAACTCCAAATATAGTGGAGTCAGGGTCATGGGCCCTGGTAGTAAGGTAGAGGGTGTGATGGTGAATAAGTATTCCAAGTTTGGGTTGAATCCCTTTGATAGTATGGAAGTTATTGATGTTTGAAAAAACTTTAACCTTTGTTGCAACGCCAACACCAACCCCAACGCCCGGGTGACAGTATAAGCTCTCATTTTCTTCGAAAAGTCGAGCTAAAAAATCAGTGAAGAAAATGAGGATAAGATTAGCCCTTATGAAGACTTAGAGTGTGGTTTGACAGACTTGGTTTTTGAATTGAGATGTAGTGGTGCTATTGTCACAAGAAATAATATCAAAGTATGTGCCTTACAATTAGCTTAGGAACACAGCCAACTGGAATTTAACCCTTTCCCAAACAAAATTTTTTCAGGGTGATCCACTTCAAAAACTTCCACAAATATCAAAATGGATGTTGTTAAAGTAAGATTTCTGTAAAATATGGCATAGAAAATATTGAGACAAAAGGAGAAACTGCTGGTTATCAGCAGTTTCTTCTTTTGTTTCAATGTTTTCCCAAGCATTTTCTATCAGGGGCGTCAAAACCAGGTCTTGTTTGGGAAAGAGTTAAACCATTGAGACGTTGGTGCTCTAATTTCATGTGGAGAAACAACTTTGCTCTTAGACAACCCAGAAACTTCCATCCAACATAGATGCGAAAGTGGACACTTCATCCATACACCATCAATTAACAGGGCAGTATGACTTTGGTTTGTTTTAGAGGCAATTGGAAACATGGATGAGACGCCTTTATTATTCAATAAGGGTAGGAACAGTAAAATATATAAGATGTCAACTTTATAATGGTTCTGTGAAAGACGCCAGGAAGTGATTGAGCACATTTCACTGCAATTCTTGTGTGCATGGCTGATTGCATGAAACGCAAGCCAGCCATAGTATTTAAATGCAAGACTCTACCGAAAGATTAATTGCCAAAAGGAATTATCTTTTACCTACAAGAAAAGTGATGGGTGGATAAAATAGGCCTAACACAATGACTCAATGGTATTTGTTTTAATTGACCTGAAGCTATGCTGAATGGAAAGTCCCTCAAAATCTGGGATATGTTTTGTCCACACCTGTTAGACAGTGTTAAGAAAATATTGCGAGAACAACAGACCTACCGGTTTTTCGATTTTAAGCACCAAAAGAAAATAATTGAACAACAAAGTTGAACACTTGTTTTGTCAAAAAAACGTGATCCTAGAGACAGAGCCACACATGGCCGGAAGCACCCTAGAGGATTTAAGTTGCAGAGCCATTGGCTCTGTCTCTGTAGTTTCCGTACCATGATTACATTGCCCCCGCATATAGTGGAGGACGACTAGATACAACAAAGATTTATGTTTATGATCTTATAGTTGCACTCTGTGATATGTAATACATGAGTTTGGTCAATTATGGTCACTAAAATTGTGACCTAGTTGTGTCTTGATTGGTCAATATTTGTAGTTTGCTTGATCAAAAATAATGGTAACATTATTAATTCAATAATCTTTTGTTTTTGCAATTGTTTTTTGAATGCTAATAAATCAATATGTTTTTAGAATAAATTTAAGTATGTTAGCGTGGTGCTTGGGAGAACAATTTTTGTTGTTTTGATCTATTCTGATCAAGAGAGAGATAAAAAAAACCTTGAGCAACCAATGACGCAGTGTATTTTCATGTGACTCAGAATTTCAGATAATCTTCAATAACTTTTTTAATATTTGACCAATTTGAATTCGGTTTGAAGCAGAGAAGGTAGGGAAATGCCAGAAATAAGCTGAATGTAAGAGATTTTTGAAAAATCAACGGATTAAAAAGTTATTGAAGATAAACCAAAATTTTGTTTTATCTTCAATAACTTTTTTATCAGTTGAATTTTCAAAAATACATCACATCCATCTAATGTGTGTCTTCTGTCCACCTTCTCTGCTTCAAACCGAATTCAAATGGGTTGCGTATTAACAAAATTTTTAAAGATTTTCTAAAATTGTTGAATCACATGATTATCCACCGTGAATCAGAGAGAACAAAACAACTTGAACAACCAATGATTTAAAAGCTTTTTAACAAAGTCGAAAACGGCAATTTTGTCAAATTCAAATGCACATAACTCCAGATTTCCTGCTCCGATCACACTGAAAATCGAACTCATCCAAGATCTAACATCTTATAATAACAAATATTGTGGCCAAAATTTGTCTTGATTGGTCAATATTTGTAGATGCTAGAGTGGTAACAAAGTCAAAACAAGAGCTGTCCGAAGACAGCGCGCTCAAATTTCTAAGTTGCTTAGTATTAAGCGGGCATAACTCCAAATATAGTGGAGCCAGGGTCATGGGCCCTGGTAGTAAGGTAGAGGGTGTGATGGTGAATAAGTATTCCAAGTTTGGGTTGAATCCCTTTGATAGTATAGAAATTATTGATGTTTGTAAAAACTTTAGCCTTGGTTGCAACACCGACGCCGACGCCCGGGTGACAGTATAAGCTCTCATTTTCTTCGAAAAGTCAAGCTAACTAGCCATTTTTGACATTTAAGGGCACATTACTCAATACTTCCTAGTCCGATCTGACCCAAAATCGAACTCATGCGAGAACTTATGGTTATACTTGTTTTGACCAAGTTTGGTTAAGATTGGTTAATATTTGTGGGTGCTAGAGTGGTAACACCAAAATGTGGACAGACGGACGGACAGGCGGACGGACAGATGGACTCCAATGGACAAAGAGCAACCACAATAGCTCACCTTCAGCACTTAGTGCTCAGGTGAGCTAACAAGAGTTGTCCGCGGACAACGTAGCTCTCCTATACAAGAGCTTGTCACAAAAAAAGGAGTTTAAGGTCAAAGGCCAAGGTCACTAGGTCAAAGGTCATGGTCTCAAGGTCAAGGTCATGACATGGGGTAATCATATTTGAAATATCAAGGCTGTATCTGTAATAGTGCATGAGATATAGGCCAGGTTAAAGTTTTTTAAAAGTAGGTCAAACTCCAAGGTCACTAGGTCAAAGGTCATGGTCCCGAATGAAAGGTCTTGGCAGGAGGTATTCATGTGTGAAGTATCAAGGCTGTATCTCTAATAGTGCCTGAGATATAGACCAGGTTAAAGTTTTTGAAGATGCGACGCCGACGCTGATTCCGACATTAGGGCTGTGACATTAGCTCCCCAGACATAAAGTCCTGGCTCGCTTAAAAAGAAATTTCTATCAAAGATTTTTTTTCACCACAGTAAATCGTCGGTGTAAATGCAAAACCTTGTATGTCGATTGTAGCGATTTTCAAAGTACAAACTTGTGCTTTAGTTCAGACAATTCTAGTAGGTTTTGGGATATTTTTACTGATCTTTATTAACTATTTGTGAACAATATGTCCAATTTTCAAGTAAAACATTTCAGTTTGGGAAAAGTAATAACACATTTTTCCACCCTCTTTAAAATTTTCCAAAAACGAGATACGAGGTTTTGCATTTACAACGACGAAATACAGTTTAATGTTTTTTATAAATTTTGTATTTCTTTGCAGTAAAGCCTATCCAGGAGAAAAGTTCACCAGTTATATCGCTATCAACTCTCGCCGCCTCGAAGCTAGACATATCATGGCAACATTTTCTTCGGATGAGTTGGCTAATGTACCCAAAGAAACTTAAAGTGCTGGAATTTGCAAAGTCAAAGTCTAACTGGGCTGCTGAAAGAGAGTTTGGAGTAATGGAAAAATTGGTTATAGAGATTGGCGTAAGAAGGAAGAGAAGAATAATAATGTAGATAAACAAGAGCTGTCCGAAGACAGTGCGCTCGACTTTCTAAGTTGCTTAGTATAAAGGGGGCATAACTCCAAATAAAGTGGAGCCAGGGTCATGGGCCCTGGTAGTAAGATAGAGGGTGTGATGGTGAATAAGTATTCCAAGTTTGGGTTGAATCCCTTTGATAGTATGGAAGTTATTGATGTTTGAAAAAACTTTAACCTTTGTTGCAACTCCAACCCCAATGCCCGGGTGACAGTATAAGCTCTCATTTTCTTCGAAAAGTCGAGCTAAAAAATCAGTGAAGAAAATGAGGATAAAATTAGCCCTTATGACGACTTAGAGTGTGGTTTGACAGACTGGGTTTTTGAATTGAGATGTAGTGGTGCTATTGTCACAAGAAATAATATAAAAGTATGTGCTTTACAATTAGCTTAGGAACACAGCCAACTGGAATTTAAAGCATCAAGACGTTGGTGCTCTAATTTCATGTGGAGAAACAACTTTGCTCTTAGACAACCCAGAAACTTCCAGCCAACATAGATGCGAAAGTGGACACTTCATCCATACACCATCAATTAACAGGGCAGTATGACTTTGGTTTGTTTAGAGGCAATTGGAAACATGGATGAGACGCCTTTATTATTCAATAAGGGTAGGAACAGTAAAATATATAAGATGTCAACTTTATAATGGTTCTGTGAAAGACACCAGGAAGTGATTGAGCACATTTCACTGCAATTCTTGCATGCATGGCTGATTGCATGAAACGCAAGCCAGCCATAGTATTTAAATGCAAGACTCTACCGAAAGATTAATTGCCAAAAGGAATTATCTTTTACCTACAAGAAAAGTGATGGGTGGATAAAATAGGCCTAACACAATGACTCAATGGTATTTGTTTTAATCGACCTGAAGCTATGCTGAATGGAAAGTCCCTCAAAATCTGGGATATGTTTTGTCCACACCTGTTAGACAGTGTTAAGAAAATATTGCGAGAACAACAGACCTACCAAGCTGTTATTCCAGGGGGTTGTATGTCTGTGCTTCAACCCTTAGATGTCTGTAAAGACAAGCCATTCAAGGTCAAAATGATTGCTAGATGGAATGAATGGATGATTAGCCTCGAAAAGGAGTTCACAAAAGCAGGAAATTTGCAAAGTCCAGGGCCCCGTTTTACTAAAGAAAGTACAATTTCTTTTTGCGTAATTACTTGTAACAACACACCTGATTGGCCTAATCCGATTTTTCGTGCAATCAGATGCCTTGTTACACAGTTTACACAAAAATATGATCATAAGTTCGTTAGTAAAACGGGGCCCAGATCTGGAAACTGTGTGCCAATGCGAGATCAATTCATGGAGTAAGATACCCAAAGCAATTGTGATTAAATCATTTTCAAAATACGGAATTTCTAATTCCGTGGATGGAACACAGGACGAAGAAATGTACAGCCATTGTGTTTCAAGCTCTCGCGAATGTCCTAGCACCTTGCCACCACCAATAGTAGAGAACCACCAAAACATCAGTGACAGACATGTACAATGAAATGATTACTAAAGAGGAATTTCATAGACTGATGAAGAAGATTTGGACATGTAGGATGAAACAATCACTATTATGACTGTTCGGGGACAGTGACGACAAGGACTTTGAGGGATTCTAAACTAACTGAAAATCCAACCTGTTGAAACGCAATACCTTGAATTATTGGTTGGTGGCTAAAAATTGTAACCACAGCTTAACTCAGACTATATCAACGATCTTATAGTTGCGCTATGTGATATGTAATACACAAGTTTGATAAATTATGGTCACCCACATTGTGACCAAGTTGTCTTGATTGGTAAATACTTGTGGTTTGTTAGATCAAAAATAAAGTTGAAAATGGTGATTGTCAAATTCAAGGGCATATAAACACGCATAACCACAAAGTTTTCCAAAGCTATTAGGGAGTAAAAGTGGTCATTGTGTGGTTATGGCTTAAACCTTTCCCAAACAAGACCTGCTTTTGACGTCCCTATAAGAAAAGGCTTGGGAAAACATTGAAACAAAAGAAGAAACTGCTTATAACCAGCAGCTTCTCCTTTTGTCTCAATATTTTCCATGCCATATTTTAAATAAATTCCATCTTTAATAACATCCATTTTGTCATTTGTGGCATTTTTGGAAGTGGGTCACCCTAAAATTTTGTTATTTGGGAAAGGGTTAATTCTGGTGTACATTTAACAACTATGTCTCACAGACCAAAAGCAGCCTCGAAACCATGACAAACAAACCAGCCTCAGATATATTATGGTGAAAGATGTCATTATAGAATCATATAATTTTACAGCCCATCATGACCTAAAGTACAACAATCTCTGATTCAATTTGTCAGAATTGTGGCCGTTAAACAAACATGTTGGACAGAATATCTCATAGAAACCTATAATCATGGTTTATTTAATCAAGTCCTTCTCAACCTACAAGCAGTTTCTGGAATTCATTGATTCGCTGATCATTTGCAAGAAATATCATATATTTCATTCCCAAAACTTGGAAGTATTAAGGAAAACAGAAAGAAAAGAAGACAAGAGCTGTCCGCAGACAGCGCGCTCGACTTTTGATCGCTTTGATAGTATAGGAAGCATTGATTGAAAAAACTTTAACCTTTGTTGCAACGCCGACGCCAACACCGACGCCCGGGTGACAGTATAAGCTCTCATTTTCTTCGAAAAGTCGAGCTAAAAATGAAGATTTACAGTATCTATGTATTTTTACTTTTATAAATGAACAATGTAAAATTTTATTTACAAAATATTAATATTGATTTTGCACTTTTCTACAAATGTATTATTTGGGCAAGTAACATAACAAACAATTTCTCCTTTGCTGTCAGAGTCACAAAATGCTCAATTTTCCATTTATGAATGATTATCAAATTTTAAATTGATATCTTAACTTTAGGATTATGCACTGAAAGTCAGAGAGTTCTAACAATTATAGCTAAGGCTATTCGATCAGATCTAAGTGTTTCCATGAGAGAATAGAACATGAAGGTCATAGTCAGTATCATCACATGATTGGAAATAGGCAAGAATTGGAAATTTATCATGTTCAGAAATAAAATTGATTTAACCCTTTCCCAAACAAGTTTTGACTCCCCTATTAGATTAAAGACTTTGGAAAATATTGAAACAAAAGAAGAAACTGCTGATAACCAGCAGTTTCTCCTTTTGTCTCAATATTTTCTTTGTCATATTGTACATCAATTCTATAATAAATACCTTCCATTTTGTCATTTGTGTCAGTTTTTGAAGTGGGTTACCCTAAAAAAAATTTCCGTTTGGGAAAGGGTTAATAACTCTCTTTTCATATTTTGTTACAAATTTTATGTGCGAAAGTACACCTAGTACACCTAGTATTAATTTACGGAACTAAATTTTGAGGAATCAGCATGAATATGTATACATTGAAAATCGTTTTTTCTTGCATTGTCCTTTGATCACTGACATTGGAACAAAGACAAAGCCCAAATCGCTCATCAACAAAATGAAAAGTCTTTGTTACGATGGGTGTTAACAAGAGTTGTCCGCGGACAATGTAGCTCGCCTATACGACAGCTTGTCACAAAAACAGCTATTTTTTTAAAAGTAGGTCAAACTCCAAGGTCAAGGTCACAAGGTCAAGGGTCATGGTCCCAAATGAAAGGTCTTGGCAGGAGGAATCCATGTGTGAAATATCAAGGCTCTATCAATAATAGTGCATGAGATAAAGGCCAGGTTAAAGTTTTTCAAAAGTAGGTCAAACTCCAAGGTCAAGGTCACTAGGTCAAGGGTCATGGTCCTAAATGAAAGGTCTTGTCGATATGTATCTATGTATGAAATATTAAGGCTGTATCTCTAATAGTGCCTGAGATATAGACCAGGTTAAAGTTTTTCAAGTGAAGATGTGACGGTACGCGATGCCGACACTAGGGCTGTGACATTAGCTCCCCGGACATAAAGTCCCGGCTCGCTAAAAAGGACTCGGGAAATAGCTTGTTTGAAAGCCAGGAAAGACAGCCAAAGTCCTGGAAATCCGGAGAAAAGGCAGCAAGCAAATTTCCAGGGCGCCTATCTTGAAGGAAGTCCTCAAGCATCGAGTTTTGAACCCGTCATTATTGTAGGAAATCCACAAGGCGCAATTTGGAGCAAAGGTGCTCCGGACTCACAAAATGCAGTCTGATCTGCGCAGGGGGAAATGTCCCTGCGAAAAAAGTAAAAGAACACATTTCTAGGTTTAGAACTGTTCTAGGACGTTAAATGACTTTTCTAGAACTGTTCTAGAACAGTTCTAGAAAAGCCATTTAACATTTAAAATGTAACATTTAAAAAGAAAAGGAAATCTCTTGACTTACTTGCATGTACATTTTTCATGGTTTGTTGAACAGTTTTATTCTTGTATGTTTTGATTCAATCCATTAGATAGTGCACACATGTAATAAAGTTGTGTTTTATGTTTAGTAGATGTGTCAAAAGGATTTGACTGAATGTAATAACAGATCAGTTATCATAGGCGTAGGAAGGTTTATAATATAGGGAGGGGGCCAAATGTTTATGTGAATAGAACCCGGCCGAGGGAAGCATTGCTAGAGGGGTCTGGGGGCATGCCCTCCACCCCCCCTCCCCCAAAAATTTTGAATTCTAAGAAGCCATTCCCTGCAATCTGGGTACTTTCAGACAGCATTTTATACCTTTATACTTGGACATTTCTTAAAGGAAAATATGGGTGTATCATTAGCGGGCCATAGGATATGCTGCCCCCCCCCCCCCTCTTTCTTTGCCAGTGATTATTTATCAAGCATGTGATGCACATGCAAAATACTCGAAATGAAAGATCCCAAGTGAATTGTTTGTCAATACTGTTGAGGGATGTGTACAAACAATTCTAGATGGTAGGTAGTATAATTTTGGAAATTTCAGAATTTAACAGTGCATGTGCACACTTTCTTTGGGAACTGAGTATATTTATGAGTACCAACCACTTGTTACAATCTGTTTATTACCCCTGTGTTTCAAAACAGCATAGACCATGATAAATCAACAAATATTGTGCAGTCTGAAATTCTGAATCATTGCAAAGTTTCCTAAAAAGCTTTCAATAGCTAACCAGTTTCTGTTTTTAGGCATTTACCTGTCCTCTCATTCTGCAGTCATGTAATTTAGGTAAGTCATTAACCCTTTCTCAAACAAGACCTGGTTTTCATGCCCCTAATATAAAAGTATTGGGGAAACATTGAGGCAAAAGAAGAAAATGCTGATTTATCAGCATTTTCTTCTTTTGCCTCAATATTTTCCATGCTATATTACACAAATCATATATTTATCATCACCTATTTTGTTGTTTGCAGCACCTTTCATATTGGAATCCTCCTATTTTATGCAGTTTGGGAAAGGGTTAAGCATGTGGTCTGTTTGTCTACTTACCTTTACAAATCAGAGTCTGTCAGCAATATTTTGCCAATGGTGCATCTAACCATGTGTTCCTGGGTTTCTTTACCAGTTCTCAAACAATAAAAAGTCTTAAGCACAGCTACTCATCCCATATCTAGTATATCTATTATATAGAGGATAATCGTTTGTTTCAGTGTAAGATCGATTTATATTTTACTGAGTGAACAACAAAAGCTTTATTTTCACGAGTGGCGAAGCCACGAGTGAAAATGTGGCTTTCGTTGGTCACGAAATGAAATATAAATCAATCTTACTCGCAAAACAAACGATTATTCTATTTCTTTAATGCGAAAATTAGACAAAATGCAACAATTTTATGACAGATTTTCTTAAAGCGCGTCATTTTACACGTGACTGCTATGCTACGCTTATGGTGACGTCACTTATTTGGCCCGGCTTAGATAACGTCAGATAGGGTGAAATGAATGAAAGCGGGGCACAAGTTTTTGATAATTTCACTGGATGGGCGGTGAGTTTATCGAAATGATAATCTACCGTTACTTCCCGATAATCCACCGAAAAGCATTAAAGAAAGACAATTCATTGATGAATTGCCAATTGGTGAGAGAAAAAATATAGGTAAAATGTCAGAGGGGATAATTGCATTAAATGGGGTTTTACATCTCCCTCAACTTCTAAGGTCATATGGAGACAGGACCTCACTTTAAATCTCCAGATGTACTATGTACATAAGTTAATTAAAGCTAATTTGACCCTTTATTTCTTTTGAAGAGAAAAGGCAGTAACTACCTCACTGCTACCCACTGAATACAGCTGGGTAGACTGAGGCATTGACAATTAAGTGTCTTGCCCAAGGACACACCTCCCCTGGTGAGACTCAAACTTGAGTTCTCCGGGTTACAAACCCAGTGCGCTAATGGTACCATTGCACTATCGAGGCTGTCTAGAAGCAACACAAAGTCAACATTTGTTATCTCGACATCGTTTTGAGCAATTTCTTTCCTTTTCCTACTATATTTCAATCATAGACATGTACAATGCAGGGATAAAAACTAGCAGGGGCCCATGGCCCCTAGAGTTTGGGCTGGCCCCCTGAATATTAAGAGAAAATGCCCATACCCTTAATGTTAAATATAGAATTTTGCTATTCTGGGCCCCTAATATAAAATTGTCAGTCTTTTTCCCTGCATTGCCCATCAAAAATGGTTTAATAACGTTTTCATCCAAAAATAAACAAAATAGGATGAGTCGAACTCCGGATATGTCGAGGTATTTTGACGGCCCCTCTGACTTCAACACAACGAGTGTCGACTGTATTTTATTGTATTTGTTTTCCCTATCTTACGATATTTTCATTTTTCACATACAGGATCTGGTTGACCTGTGCCAAGTCTGACATGATTGTCAAAATGGGGCATTTTTTTATATCTGATAAGGTCCCTTTTAGCGTGACGGGTCACAATTGTATTTGTTGACCATCATAACATTGGTTACAATTACTTTGTCATGCTACTGTAAAGAATCACAATAAAATTAAATGTTTACTTTCATGTCATTTGACTTCATTGTCATGTAAATATTCTCTTAATTTGAAGGCCATGACTTTAAAGAGTATTTCTTAGAAACCTTAGAAATTCTCATGTTATAAAATGTTGACTGTCATTCAACTGCTTTGTCATGCAAATTTTCTTATTAATGTAAGCTTTTATATTGCCTTGTCAAAGACAACAACCAAACTTTTGTGAGGTCCATTTTGTCTCATTTGTAATAGATCAGTATGGCCATTGCAGGACAACCATCAATTCATATTCAGTAACAAAAGGTCTGTAGCGATACAAATATGGCTAACCATGACCCATGAAAGAAAACCATTAATTCATAATCAATACAAAAGGTCTATGGTGACACAAATTTTGCTAACCCTGACCCATGCTTAGGCAAAAACAATAACTTGACTTATTGGTCAGGTCAATTTGTCTCAATCACAATGCTCAAATCAGTATGGCCATTGCCGCAAAACCATCATAACCAATATGAAATGTCTATGATGACACAAGTTTGGTTTAATTAAGGTAAGAATACAATCAGAAAGACTATGAATAATCTTGCTACAACTTCTTCTCATAGCCTGTTGTCAACACAAATTTGGCTAAGCATTATGATGAGGGTCCTATGTTTTATTTGTTGTCATTGTTTATAATGGGCCTATTTCAGGCCCACCAATGACAATGCATACATATAGTATGCCAACTGCCCCTGTATAGACCGACAACCTTTCTGGATTGCCTTGATCCGTCATTGGTGACAGTTTATATCATTATTTTTCATTTCGACCCATACTCCTAACGAAACCTAGCCAACTCAATGATGAAAACAAATTATGAGATGATGATAGCAAAAGTAAAAAATGTTGTCTCTCATAACTCTTTCCATGTCGCTTAGAGACAAATATCTGAATGAATGTCCAATCCTTAGACCAGGAAGAACACATTTAGATATGTCTAAGGTTAAGACTGCTGGTTTACATGAAACATATTCATGCAAGACAATCATGTAATTTTATACCATTCCCATATAACATTTCCTTTTGAAGCCTTGCAAGGTAAGGCTTTGGAAAACATTGTGGAAAATGAAGAAATTGCTTATCACAAGCAATTTCTTCATTTTCAATAATGTTTTCTGAATTTGGACAATTTGGTAAAACTTGCTGTTTGATGATGAGTTAAAATGCTTTTAGTAGCTGAAAGAGTCCATGTATTCTTACCTATGAACCAAACAAGTCATTGTTCTGTAATTATGTAGTAAATGTCTGTAACCAAGAGTATACATGAGACATATATGACGTCGAAAGTCTGTCCAAGTTGTCAAAGTTCAACCAAACAGGACAATGAGACCAATATGTCTTATCCCTTAAGGGGTCGGGTCTAAATGTATTTTAGCCCCTTTCCGCAAATATAAGATGTACCTGATCATTTGTTAAGTCAGTAATACTATTTATTACTACATAATACTACTACTAAAGAACTTGGAATAGAAAGTTACACTATAGTAACTTGAACTAGGTCACATATTACTACAAAATGTGTTCAGCCAGTATTAAGATATGTATAAGACTTCTAACTAGGGCAGGGATAATTTTGGGCCGCGAAATCGCGAGATTCTCGCATATAAATGCCTTATATCGCATAGATCTTTCTCAATTGGAACAAAATCTCGCATACCAATTTGAAATCGATTAGCACCGAAAAAACGGACGAAAACTCAGCTGTCAAAAAAGCGGAAATCAGAGAAGTAAACTTGATTGGTTCTCGGCATTCTTTAAAGTAAAACAAGCTCCAAAATTGAATGCGGGGTACCGGATATTTGTAACAATTGGTCTACTCGGTATTTTTCCTCATCATTTCTGAGCCGAGAAGTTGCGTAGATGAACAAAAAAATAATAGAAAGAACTGGCGTCTGCTTTTATGTTTCTTAAAGGAAAATACAGCCAAAGGAATGAAAATTAGATGAACAAATCATTTATTTAAGGTAGAAATCACCAATTTTCAATCAAAAGACGATGCACACCGGCATGTCAGTAGCGTTCAGAGCCTAATATAATGTCCGTCAACGATCGCTTTTCAGAGGGACAATACAGTACGCAAAAATGAAATATTTTTACATTTCTTTGGAGAATTACGATAAAAAAGAACTTGCAATTAACCAAAGATTTTTCTCCGTGTCTTGTTTACAAATCTATAACATAATATTGCATCATCTTTTCCCAGTTGAAAACCAGTCCCGACATTGAAACATGACCTTTCTATTATGATTATTTTTCTGACAGAAATCGTTTTGGGATAGGAGAAATTACTTTTGCTCCATTTGTCACGGGACACCTAATCTTTATATTTTCACTATGACAGAGGAAATTTGCTACACAGAAAAAACATTTCAATCACAATGACCATTTATTGTGGTAACTGATTTTAGAGAGCTCTCTATTCAATTGTTTAATAAAAAGCTTGATTTTTGATAATAATACTCTTGTGTGATATAGGATATATTTCTATTAAGTTAGATTCCCTGAAAATAACATAAGAAAAAAATCTCATAGAAATTTAAAATCTCTCATAGGTTTTCAGCAATTGGAACATTTTCTCTCATACATTTTTCCAGCCAGAATAATCCCTGCTAGGGACCTTTGCAGAGAAAGCCCCGAAAAACTTGTTACAAGGCGGACCTACTAGAGGTCAAGATGATGTTAATTGCTGCAATGCATAATGTTAGTCACCGTAGCATAATGTCTTGTTAATTAAAAGGTGCCACTTGGCACAAACATTGGAAGTTGTATGTCTTTATTTGGAGTGATAACAGGCCTTCTGCTAATTTTATGGGAGTTAAAGCTGCAATTCAGCCAGTCTTGGTTATACTTTAACCAGAGTTTTCCCTTTGGTTTTTCTGGAAGGGGTTCATTATGTCATTATGCCCCCACTGGTCTTCAAATTTAGGAGTCATGTCTACTGTAACATTGTTTCTTCATGGTGCAGCTGATAACTTTTAAAGGGTCATTTAAATTAAAACTTTGTCAAAATGCACTATTTTGTGCTCCATGAAAAATCTTGCCTAAAGTACTATAGTTCTTGTTCTATGGGCTGATTATTCCAAGGTACAATTCAATCAGTCCAACCTATACCTCCAAATATTGTCACTTTACTTCTTGTCTTATGGGCTGAATAGTCACTATAGTTCCACAAGTAGGAGTGGTACCAGCTATTTAAAAGGAAGATTCTAGAATATTCCAATCACACAGGATTTCATCATATTTCACAATATTTCTTTTGCTTCAAATATTTCCCATGTATTTTACAAAAGTTGCTTCAAAAAGAGTACCTGTTTGGGAAAAGTTTTAACCCTTTCCCAAACAAGACCTGGTTTTGACGTCTCTAATAGAAAAGGCTTGGGAAAACTTTGAAACAAAAAAAGAAACTGCTGATAATCAGCAGTTTCTCCTTTTGTCTCAATATTTTCTATGCCATATTTTACACAAATCATATCTTTAATACCATCCATTTTGTCATTTGTGGCAGTTTTTGAAGTAGATCACCCTAAAATTTTGTCGTTCCGGAAAGGGTTAAAATGGATTAGTGTTGTACTGCAATAGTATGTTATACACCAAGTAGCAATGATCAATACTGTTGATCAATGATCAAATTTTTAATTCTGTTTATTCAATCAGACAAATAAAACAATATGCCATCCATCTTTCCATACGGAGGCACAAAAATAAATGATATCCCTGTGGAATTGGCCCAGCTGATTTTTTTTTAACCATCACTCCAACTTGGGCGTCTATAGTTGTCATAAGAAGTCATGATATTGTGCTTCTACACTTGTCTATTGCAGTTGTCAGTAAGTCATATTGTAAACTGATCAGGCCTTACCAATAAATAGGAACAGTTGGTTTCCGGCCATATAAACTGCAGATGAAGGACAGGACAGGTAAATCTTTTGCCCATTTCAACTCTTTGAGGTACATTCCCTTCTGGTATAAATTTGTGTTGCCTGAGCGTCATCATAGCTACCAGCTGCACTATGGTCATAGCGACTACAAAAGTATTGAACAGAATGTACAGACTGATAATGTGATGCTAACAAACAGCCCTCTACATGGTACAGTTTGGGTGAGGTGCTTATTATTACACAGATCAAAGTAAAATATTTTCCAATAATTAACTCTTTCCCAAACAAGACCTGGTTTTGACGTCCCTAATAGGAAAGGCTTGAGAAAACATTGAAACAAAAGAAGAAACTGCTGATAACCAGCAGTTTCTCCTTTTGTCTCAATATTTTCTTAGCTATATGGTACAAAAATCCTGTCTTTTTCAATGCCCATTCTGTCGTCTGCAGCAATTTTCAAATTGGACCGCCCTAAAATTTTGTTGTTTGGTAATGGGTTAAATAAGCCACATTTTCTCAAGATGAAACAGATATTATTACAACTGAGAGTATGAAAGAGGCTTCCTGCAACTTTTATAGAGCAATAAACAGATTTGAACAAGTATCAACTACAGTAGACACTCGTTATGTCGACATCGGATAAGTCGAATTTTCGCTTAAGTCGAAGTTCAAATCTGGTCCCGTACTCAACTATTGACATAATTTTTTCAAAACAAAATAATTTCGAACTGACTATAGCCATTGAAATATAGTAGGAAAAGGATAAAAATTGCTCGTTTTCGGGCAATTTCTTTCCTTTTCCTACTATATTTCAATAATATTCGTACTTGATAAGTTTAAAAAAATGGTCAAATATCAAGTATCTCGAAGCCGAACAAAATCGGATGAGTCGAACTCCGGATATGTCGAGATATTTTGACGGCCCCCTCCAACTTCGACACAAGGAGTGTCGACTGTATATCTTCCTGGTGGTTTATGTCTCACTATGATGCTTGATTGTAAAGATAGACTGGATATTATCCTTGCCAAGCTAAATCAGGTTTTGAAGTAGTCTAGAAAGGGTTTGGTTTATCAGGGTTTTACGCTGTTTTCAACTGCTATGGTCATATTGAGCAGCCGGAGCGCCAAACCATGGATTCCTGTTGTTTCTCATACCAGTACTACCACAACGCCCTTACCGAGCCTCCAGCTGCTCACCCACATAGGTTCATGATATCAAACCACTGATGAGTGACATTTTTGTCAGAAAGGATATTTGCCGAACCTGGGACCTCTCAAATGAGAGGCAGATGTGCTACCAACTGCGCTAAGGCTGCGGCGGGAAAACAAAGGGAAATGAAGAACATGCTGTTAATGATACAGCAATCTCTCTCTGTTGCATATATATCTTAGTTGTGTTTCAATGAAAGCTTAATGTACATGCCATTGAATGTGATGATTTATCT
The DNA here is from genome assembly GCA_963680895.1 of Fragum sueziense. Lineage (NCBI taxonomy): Eukaryota > Metazoa > Mollusca > Bivalvia > Cardiida > Cardiidae > Fragum > Fragum sueziense. The sequence goes on along the minus strand of OY804599.1, from coordinate 19,881,456 downwards.
TAAGTTTTAGTATGTTGTAAGTGTGTGTATGTGAAAGGTGGATTGGAATGAATAGAGTTTTACGTCCCACTCAACTACTAAGGTCACATGGAGACGGGACCTCGGTTTAAAGTCTCATCCGAATGACTGCAGAAGCAGGGGATCGAACCAGCGACCCCTGTGTTTCAAGTCCAGCGCGTTACCACTGCACCACCTCCGCCCCATTTGAAAGGTGAAGGGAAAGGGTGTTTTTAGGTGGCAGCGGGGAAGAGGTATCACCGGGGAATAATTGTCTAAGTTATTGTGGGATGGAATTAAATAAATCTAAGTCCAAATTGTTCTTCCAAAAACCAAATTATTATTTTATCTAAATTCTCCAAATTGTTCACATGTAACTGTCCATCCTTGATCTTACTATTTCTCAACTTATTCCAAATTCAATTTCAATTACAATTTTCAAACATCTATTTCAAATCCAAATTTCTAGAATCAATCTTAAATTTTGTTGTTCTCAAAGCAAAGGTAAATTTCTATCTGATCTCAATCTTCCCTCCAAAACTCATGCATCACATGATCATCATCTTATCACACAACCAATCACAATCATTCTTACATACATTCATCATAATTAATTTGTCTCACTCATACCCATTGGTCAACCACACATTCCCGCCTTTTTAATGTTACATCATATCATCAAAGGAAATATTGCACCTACATGTGCTAATCAATCCAACATAGATACCAAAGGGGGTTTAACGAAATAGTTCCGCTAGCTTATCCTAATGACACTTTGATAAGAGTCTAATTGGTTCCAAATGTTGACTGTATCTATAGCTACAGCAACAACTGAGACAGCTTAGAGTTGACAGGATTTTATTTCGTGACTCAGGATAATTCCAACAAATTCGTCGAACTGAAAATACAAATTATTATCGATAAGACAAAGTACGAAACTTATTGGTGGCGATTCGACATACGACCGACATTCGACAATTAGACGCAAAAGAGCCAACTCACTTGAACAGTGAGAACGATAGACAGCTAATTAATCAAATTACCTCTTTGGGCCTAGAAAAAGTGTTGCTAATAGCTGTTATTTTCGCAAGAATCGCAGTTTTATAACGCAGTCACATGCGGGAGCTGACAAAACGGAAGTTCCGCGCGCGGTGTCACACTAGTTATAATTCAACGACCGTCACATGGCTCCCCTAAATTAGAAGGCTCTAATTTACTAAATCTTAATGTTATCTATACTTATATGTTAAGACTCAACCGAATCGACAGTTTCAAATTAATTCGAAGAAGGCTCCTTGACGGGGAATTCCTCGGTTTCTAGCAGTATTATAAGTTTGTGTATTGGTCGCTCAAGAAATGAACATGGACTGACGCGCTTTCCATTTTTATCTAAGTTTGCATCTGCAAGCGCTATCTTAACCTTTCGCACCATGCCATCATTGTCTATAACCGTTTCGACAACACGACCTAAGCGCCATTCATTTCGGATAAGATTCTCATCCTTAATGATTACTATGTCACCTACTGAGACATTCCTTTGAGGAGTAGTCCATTTATTTCGTGGCTGGAGGTTTTGAAGAAATTCGACCTTCCACCGATTCCAAAATTCATTCAACAGAAACTGAACACGACGCCAACGTCTCCTGGAATACAGGTCAGTCTTCTGAAAGTTACCTGGGGGAGGTAAAACAACAGCTGATTTCATGGTAAGCAAAGCATTTGGACTTAGAGGTAAAGCAGACGAAGGATCATTTAGATTGTCTACTGTCAAAGGTCTACAATTGACTATAGCCGAGGCTTCACACATGAAAGTTCTTAAAGATTCATCATCTAAATGAGAACCATTCTGACGGAGCAGAATTGACAATACATTCCTAACAGACCGAATCTGTCTCTCCCAGATTCCTCCCATATGACTGGCTGATGGAACATTTGTTTTAAAGGAAATGTAATCACAACCTTGTTCCCGAAGAAAGAAATTGACCTTACTCTCATCCATTTCAGCAATAGCTTCATTCAATTCTCTTTCAGCTCCAATAAAATTGGTTCCACGATCACAGCGCAACTGTCTGATTGGTCCACGTAACGCAATAAATCGACGCAAAGCATTTACAAAGGAACTTGTATCCAACGAGTTCGCAGTTTCCAGATGGACCGCACGACAACACAAACAAGTAAAAATGACACCATATCGTTTCAATTCCTTGCGACCATCCCTAACTAGCCATGGTCCGAAAAGATCTACACCTACATATGTAAACGGTGGTACTGATTCAAGACGATCCGAAGGCAGATCAGCCATTTTTTGAAACTGGAGTGAACCTCTGAACCTCCTGCAAATCACACACCTGGAGATAAGATTAGAGACAACAGAGCTACATCCAATAACCCAATATCCACTCTCCCTTATTTGGTTAATAGTCATGCCTCGACCTTGGTGATTTGTGCGTTTATGACAATGTCTAACAATTAAATCAGTCAAATGTCCTAATTTTGGCAAAAGAACTGGGTGTTTGACCAAGTCTGAAAGTTGCGCATTCTTTAGCCGGCCACCAACACGCAGAATCCCAGAGGAATCAATAAAGGGGTCTAGTTTGTATAATTTAGAACCTTTAAGTGTCTTGTGTCGAGAAGATTGTTCTTCTCTAGACTGAGGGACACCAACTATTTTGTTTGAATTCAGGTCCTTAATTTCTTGATTAAATGAATCCTCTTGTACCTTTCTAATGATTATATTCTCAGCTTCTTGTAGTTCACCTACACTCGCAGGTTGATAACTTGATAATAAATTTTCTCTAACATAAGTGATAGAAGATACCCTTTTAGGCTTCACCAATGTGGGGTCGCAAAGTCGTTTCATGTACCTAAGGCAAACCGCGACAGCTCGTTTTGCCTGTTGCCAGTCTGAAAAATACCGAAGACGGTCAATTAAGGAAGGCGACTCGTGTTGAGAGGATCGAGTAACTAATGCCTTGACTCGTTTAACTTCTGAGTCATCTGGTTCTATATCATATGCATCCAGGTTACAGGACTTGATATTCTGTTCCCACAGAAAAGCGGGACCATCGAACCATTTCTTAGAACTTGTTAGTTCTACTGCCGTAGCTCCTCTCGAGGCGATATCTGCAGGATTGTCGTTTGATGACACATGGTGCCATTGTGAAAGTTTAGTATGATCTTTGATCTTTTGTACTCTGTTCGCAACAAATACGTGGAAACGTTTTGCTTCATTTGAAATGTACCCTAGAACAATCTTACTATCTGTCCAGTAAATGTGCTCTACATTTTCAAATCCTAGTTCACGTTCCAACAGTGTGCTTATTTTAACAGAAATAAGAGCTGCATTCAGCTCCAAACGAGGTATGGTGATGGGTTTAAGAGGAACAACTCTAGATTTTGCCATCAACAAGGAGCAGTGTACCTTGTTTCTTTGATTTACAAAACGAATGTATGAGCATTGACCATAGCCTTGAGAGCTCGCATCTGAAAAGTGATGTAATTGAACAGATTTGACAGCGCCAAAATCTAGTGGTTTCAAACATCTACTGATTTTCAGATCAGATAGACTTGATATTGACTCACGCCATTCAATCCATCTGTCACGAAGTGAATCTGGTAATGGCTCATCCCATCCAAAATTGTCAGCGCATAATGATTGCAATATTTGTTTGCCTGACAATATCACTGGCGCTATAAGTCCAAGAGGGTCGTATACAGAGCAAACTGTAGAAAGGACACCTCGTCTTGTGAAGGGTCGGTCTTGTAAAAGAACTCGGAATTGCAAAGTGTCTGACTGAACACACCAGAGAACGCCTAAAGCTCTTTCGATAGAATTGTTCTTGTCAAGTAAACTAGAGTTCAGAGTACTTGCTCTATCTTCTGGTTTTATTTGCTCGGTCACTTCATCGGAATTTGAAATAAACTTACAGAGCCTTACGCCAGCCCTTGCAAGCATATTTTGTGCTTTGGTTATCAGTTCAACAGCACTTCGAGCTGTATTCACAGACTTAAGCCCATCATCAACATAAAAGTTTCTATGGACAAAATCAGTCACATCAGCTCCAAAGTCTAATTCGTTGTCTGTTGCTATTTTCTTAAGTGCAAAATTTGCACAACCTGGTGAAGATGATGCCCCAAACAAATGGACAGTCATTCTGTAATCTATAGGACTGGAATCAATGTCTTCACCTTCAAACCATAAAAATCCAAGATAATCCCTGTGTTCAGTTTTAACCTTGAATTGGTAAAACATTTGCTCAATGTCGCACATAAAGGCTATGTTTTCCTTTCTGAAACGACAAAGTACTCCGACCAATAAATTAGTAAGATCTGGACCTGTAAGCAAATGTTCATTTAGGGATTTGCCACAATACTTAGCACTGCAGTCAAATACCACTCTGACTTTGTTGGGTTTTTGTGGGTGGTATACACCATGATGAGGAATGTACCATTTAGCCCAATGTGACTGTTGTATACTACTAGTAGCCACCTTCTCAGCATGACCCCTTTCAATAAGGTTTTTCATGAAAGTAAAGTAATGCTCTCTGTATTTAGAATCGTCCTTCAAGCGCCGTTTTAAACCATTCAAACGCTTTAAGGCCATATCCCTATTATTGGGTAACAACGGAGCATCTTTACAGAATGGGAGAGGCATTTCATACCTTCCATTAACACAGGTGGTTTCGTTGTTCATTATCTCAACGAACCTCTTGTCATAGCAAGAGACTGCACCTTCCTGCTTACTCTCTACAAAATCGGATTCCAAAACCTTAAGGCATTTCTCATAATCAAAGATCTCCTTGACCTTTGTCTTAAGGCTAAAGTGTACATGTTTTTTACCCTTTATACCCCTCTCTGATTCAAAGTGATTAGGCACTTCACATGTCAACACACGATGACATGAACCTACATCGAATGGACCACTTAATTCATCTGTTGACTGACAATCATCTATCAAACCAACAATACCCCACCCCAGATCAGTTCTCTGCGCAAATGGTCCATCATCTACTGGTGCAATTATCTCTCTAGGAATGAGTGCTCTTGCGCAATTATACCCGATCAGCAGACCAATATCGCAATCCTGCTGGGGATAGAGACACTCCGCAATATGCTCCAAATGAGGTATAGACCTTGCAACTTCTGGGGTCGGTATGTGCGAGCGATTTGCTGGCATTATGCTTCTTGTGAAAACTTCTGGAAGAGAGATGCTCATCTCAGTACCTAAACCACGCACTTGTAGGCCATTGATCTTTTTACTGTCAACAATCCTATTTTCTGCATATAACGTAGACAGTGACAATTTTACATCAACACCAACCAAACCTAAGGCCTTGCAAGACTTCTCAAGTACAAAGGTGGTATCTGACTGGGTATCAAGCATAGCATAAACAAGAACTTCCCTTTCAGGTCTGTCTTCATGAGACAGTAGCACTGGAACAACCATGGATACCTTACACGCATTGGGATAGGACAAAAAGGCTGCTCCGCATTTAGAAGGAGCAGGTGTGCCTTGTTGGACATTCGGTTTGTCAAGAGGGGGGCTGTCCTTGAGCTTCCTTACATCTCCATGCAATGAGGAGGGATGATGTTTAGAACATATTTTGCATTGTTTTCTTTGTTTACATTTCCTTGAAATGTGATCATCACCGAAACAAGCATAACAGAGACGTTTCTCCCTAATAAATGCCTTCCTATCAAGGAGAGACTTATTCAAAAATAAACTGCACTCATCTAAATCATGAGACCCTTGACATATATGACATTTGATATTGTTTGCTTTAGGAGTAGGGTCCTCTGTGGCCTTCAATTGGAATGAGCGACTATCGCTTAATTTCCTTTCAGGCCTTTTAGAAGAAGATTTGAAGGTCTTGCCTTCATCCGAAGTCTTCTGACTCTGTAAGGACGTGATTGGATCATTTGCAATTCTGGCCTCATTTGCAACAAACTGAGCAAATTCCTGAAATGATGGGAATTGACCCTTTGAATCTTTCCAATTTGAGACAATCCTTGCCCACCTTACAATTAACCAGTCCGGCAGTTTTGAAAGTAATTTCTTGTTCTCTCTGTCATCATTAAGAACCCTTAAGCTACTTATACTCTGCATAGCAATTTGGCACTGCAACAAGAAATCTGAATACCTTTGAAGACCCTTAGAGTCTCGAGACTGTATTTTGGGCCATCGTTCTAATTTGTCCCTGAATGCATTTGATATGACAAATTGGTCTCCGTATCTGGAATCTAAAGTGTGTTTAGCTTGCTCGTATGCGTCATCAGTGCATAGGAGGAAGCAACCTTCAACAACCTCTTTTACAGATTCACTCAAATATCGTTTAAGGTAGTATATCCTCTCGGAAGGGGGGATATTGCTCTTTTCAATAAGAGTTTGGAACGCTGCCTTCCATCCAGGATATTCAAGAGGATTTCCTGAAAATATGCCTGGTTCAGGAGTAGGCAAACGACTCAAATTTATTTGCCTAGCGAATGCATCAACAATATGTAACAGGTCTGGATTTTGGTTATTTGTACTATTTTGCAGACTAGTTTTACGGTCAGAAGGCTGAAACTCTGTCTTGAATAGAGTTTTAACATGTGTATGTGGGTTTGAAATCGGAATTTGTTGGGTACCGTGTGACCAAGTAAACTGAGTATTTGTGTAGGAAGGATGGTTTTGAGAAACAAACTTGTCAGCATTTGGGTTTAGTGTAGAAGAACTGACAGCAGAGGAGACAAAAGGAGAAGAGTGTAGCACCGTAGAACCATGACAGACTGCTGGAGACGAAATTTGATCAACCTTGACAAAAGATCTTGGGGCTTCAATCTTTATGTTAGAAATATCTGGCATTCCTGACAATTTCTGAGTAACCATATCCTGTTCAGGCTGAGGACTAATTTCATCATTCTTACTTGACGGCAAAAGCATGTTGTTAGTCTTTAGGGGTTCAACATAATCATCAACATTTAAGGCATCATACTGCGCTTGAGCAATAGCCATTTGCTTCATTAGCCTGATTCTCTCATATTCTGCCTTAACCCTAGACTCGACATCAACATATTCTAACTCAGCTTGTAACATTGCCTTCCTAGCCGCTGCTTCCGAAAGTTTTGAGACATTGGACCTTTGAGACGACTTACTGACCCCTGTAACATCTCGTTGACATGACTGTGAAAATACCTGGCATCATCACTCACCGCTACTCCATGGATTCTTTTTCTTGAGGGTACATACACCATGATCTTGACCTTTATGACCTTCAATGATGTCCAGTATATCCTCTGACCTGACCTTGACCCCTAAAGACTAACAACATGCTTTTGCCATCAAGTAAGAATGATGAAATTAGTCCTCAGCCTGAACAGGATATGGTTACTCAGAAATTGTCAGGAATGCCAGATATTTCTAACATAAAGATTGAAGCCCCAAGATCTTTTGTCAAGGTTGATCAAATTTCGTCTCCAGCAGTCTGTCATGGTTCTACGGTGCTACACTCTTCTCCTTTTGTCTCCTCTGCTGTCAGTTCTTCTACACTAAACCCAAATGCTGACAAGTTTGTTTCTCAAAACCATCCTTCCTACACAAATACTCAGTTTACTTGGTCACACGGTACCCAACAAATTCGTCGAACTGAAAATACAAATTATTATCGATAAGACAAAGTACGAAACTTATTGGTGGCGATTCGACATACGACCGACATTCGACAATTAGACGCAAAAGAGCCAACTCACTTGAACAGTGAGAACGATAGACAGCTAATTAATCAAATTACCTCTTTGGGCCTAGAAAAAGTGTTGCTAATAGCTGTTATTTTCGCAAGAATCGCAGTTTTATAACGCAGTCACATGCGGGAGCTGACAAAACGGAAGTTCCGCGCGCGGTGTCACACTAGTTATAATTCAACGACCGTCACAGTATCTACTGTCCATGATGCTTAGATAATAAAACCTTAACACATTATAACATTGCATATTTAGTTTTTCCTCAATTTATCATTTCATATTCATATTTCAGATTTTGTTATTAAATATTAATTTCATAATTCTACAAACAATGCCTTCAAAACTTGCTGGGTGACAGAGGTCATGGTATACATAGATGTCTGGGGATAATTTTGAATCACATGTATGGGGGAGGAGGGTCCAATGGCAGATGGGGGAGAGGTTACTGCAAACATAGATGTCTGGGGATAATTTTGTATCACATGTGTGGGGAGGAGGGTCCAATGGCAAGGGGAGAGGTTACTCCATACATAGATGTCTGGGGATAATTTTGTATCATGTGTGTGGGGGAGGAGGGTCCAATGGCAGGGGGGAGAGGTTACTGCAAACATAGATGTCTGGGGATAATTTTGTATCACATGTGTGAGGGAGGAGGGTCCAATGGCAGGGAGAAGAGGTTACTGCAAACATAGATGTCTGGGGATAATTTTGTATCACATGTGTGGGGGAGGAGGGTCCAATGACAGGGAGAAGAGGTTACTGCAAACATAGATGTCTGGGGATAATTTTGTATCACATGAGTGGGGGAGGAGGGTCCAATGGCAGGGGGGAGAGGTTACTCCATACATAGATGTCTGGGGATAATTTTGTATCACATGAGTGGGGGAGGAGGGTCCAATGGCAGGGGGGAGAGGTAACTCCATACATAGATGTCTGGGGATAATTTTGTATCACATGTGTGGGGAAGGAGGGTCCAATGGCAGGGGGGAGAGGTTACTGCAAACATAGATGTCTGAGGATAATTTTGTATCACATGTGTGGGGGAGGAGGGTCCAATGGCAGGGAGAAGAGGTTACTGCAAACATAGATTTCTGGGGATAATTTTGTATCACATGTGTGGGGGAGGAGGGTCCAATGGCAGGGAGAAGAGGTTACTGCAAACATAGATGTCTGGGGATAATTTTGTATCACATGTGTGTGTGTGTGTGGGGGGGGGAGGGTCCAATGGCAGGGGGGAGAGGTTACTCCATACATAGATGTCTGGGGATAATTTTGTATCATGTGTGTGGGGGAGGAGGGTCCAATGGCAGGGGGGAGAGGTTACTGCAAACATAGATGTCTGGGGATAATTTTGTATCACATGTGTGGGGTAGGAGGGTCCAATGGCAGGGAGAAGAGGTTACTGCAAACATAGATGTCTGGGGATAATTTTGTATCACATGTGTGGGGGGGAGGGTCCAATGGCAGGGGGAAGAGGGGGTTACTGCAAACATAGATGTCTGGGGATAATTTTGTATCACATGTGTGGGGGAGGAGGGTCCAATGGCAGGGAGAAGAGGTTACTGCAAACATAGATGTCTGGGGATAATTTTGTATCACATGTGTGGGGGAGGAGGGTCCAATGACAGGGAGAAGAGGTTACTGCAAACATAGATGTCTGGGGAAAATTTTGTATCATGTGTGTGGGGGAGGAGGGTCCAATGACAGGGAGAAGAGGTTACTGCAAACATAGATGTCTGGGGATAATTTTGTATCACATGAGTGGGGGAGGAGGGTCCAATGGCAAGGGGAGAGGTTACTCCATACATAGATGTCTGGGGATAATTTTGTATCACATGAGTGGGGGAGGAGGGTCCAATGGCAGGGGGGGAGAGGTTACTGCAAACATAGATGTCTGGGGATAATTTTGTATCACATGTGTGGGGGAGGAGGGTCCAATGGCAGGGGGAAGAGGTTACTGCAAACATAGATGTCTGGGGATAATTTTGTATCATGTGTGTGGGGGAGGAGGGTCCAATGACAGGGGAAGAGGTTACTGCAAACATAGATGTCTGAGGATAATTTTGTATCACATGTGTGGGGGAGGAGGGTCCAATGGCAGGGGAAGAGGTTACTGCAAACATAGATGTCTGGGGATAATTTTGTATCACATGTGTGGGGGAGGAGGGTCCAATGACAGGGGAAGAGGTTACTGCAAACATAGATGTCTGGGGATAATTTTGTATCACATGTGTGGGGGAGGAGGGTCCAATGGCAGGGGAAGAGGTTACTGCAAACATAGATGTCTGGATAATTTTGTATCACATGTGTGGGGGAGGAGGGTCCAATGGCAGGGGAAGAGGTTACTGCATACATAGATGTCTGGATAATTTTGTATCACATGTGTGGGGGGAGGAGGGTCCAATGGCAGGAGGAAGAGGTTACTACAAACATAGATGTCTGGGGATAATTTTGTATCACATGAGTGGGGGAGGAGGGTCCAATGGCAGGGGGAAGAGGGGGTTACTGAAACATAGATGTCTGGGGATAATTTTGTATCACATGTGTGGGGGAGGAGGGTCCAATGGCAGGGGAAGAGGTTACTGCAAACATAGATGTCTGGGGATAATTTTGTATCACATGTGTGGGGGAGGAGGGTCCAATGGCAGGGGGAAGAGGTTACTGCAAACATAGATGTCTGGGGATAATTTTGTATCACATGTGTGGGGGAGGAGGGTCCAATGGCAGGGGGAAGAGGGGGTTACTGAAACATAGATGTCTGGGGATAATTTTGTATCACATGTGTGGGGGAGGAGGGTCCAATGGCAGGGGAAGAGGTTACTGCAAACATAGATGTCTGGGGATAATTTTGTATCACATGTGTGTGGGGGGAGGGGATCACTGCAAACTTAGATATTTTGAAATTTATTTCACCATCTACCTTTTCGCAGAGACTGTCAGCCAACTACCATGTTTGATTGTACAGGATAGACCTGTTTTCTATTCTGATTTATTTTTAACTTCTGCGAAGCTTTACAGCTACGATGCATGCAACAATTTCTAGGAAATCATGGCTTGTTTGATATCTGGTTCATAAATTATTGGCCGATAAAGTTGGAGGTACTTTTAGTGTTACATGTGTAGAGAACAGTTCACCTGACCGAGAAAAAAGTGTTTGTTAAACACCAATACCCCTACATTAAGTCTTCATGTTCAGTTTTGGTCAGATTGACAGACGGACAATACTGTCCCTGATCTTTTGATACTAAGACTTTGAAAAAATAACTTTGAGAAGATTAAGAAAAGATCCTATGAATCATGAAAATTTAAGTCAATATTATTTTTATTCCTTTTTAAAAGGGTTGACATATCACTGCTATTAATCAGTTTATTGATTAATCAATCAATCAATCTCATTAATCATATGCCTGATAAACAACACCGATAATTATCAATTTGCATTTTTTCTGAAATAAGAAATCAACTGAATTGGGTTTTATGCCACTTAACAGTATTTTAGTCATTTCAGAGCACCTGATAGTGACCTGAAGGACCTAATTATGGATTCCATGCACCTCTCACCAGCATTTCCTCAGCATCCTAACCAAGCCTATATTAACTTGGTCTTAAGCAACATTTTTAATGTCTGAAAGGGAATTCATTGTGGCTATTAATTCAAACCCAAGTTCCCATCATTTAGAATCTGACGCCCTACCAACAGCACTATAGCCACTGATTGGAATGAAGGAAAGGAAAAAGTCCTGTAATGACAGTAAAAGTCATTTCAATGTTGTATTTTACAAAATGTCATTAATGCCTGAATTTTCATCCTGAAAGTAAGTCAGACTACCACTTTATAGACTGACTATTAATTTGCAATCAAAATAGCAGTGGAAAAAGTCAACCATCTATAGGTATTCAAGTCCAATTGATGACATTTAAGCAAGGAAAACATGGGTATTAATTATGTTAGTTATTGTTTATCTGCATAAAAGCTAAATCTATCAAAGATTCTGAACTACATGTGTCTTTTCTGTGAGAATAATGCATAATTATCAGAACAGCAATAACATTATCACAATACTCTTCAGCTAGATATATTAGCAGGATATGCACACATGAACATTAATAAAGGTGAAAATAATTAAGCCATTATAAACTATGGTAACTATGGTATTTGTGGCTTATTTACATATTAACTGTATTCTAGATTTTATATCTAATACGGTTGTTGCACTATTATGATCTATTGCTTAGATTACGATCCATAAGTTGCACATAACCCTACATTTTTTCTAAGTATAAATCAGATAAAATGTTTTGTAAGAAAATATTACCATATATTACAATATTACATAAGCAAGAGTTTCACAGAAGTGCAAATACACCGAGAGTGGGCTTGTCAGCAAAGTTATACATTTTGTTTTTAGCTCCACTGGCCTTCAGGCCAGCGAGCTATTGTCATGGCGCTATGTTCGTCATGCATGCGTCTGTGTGTCCGTCTTCTACAAACCTTCTACTCAGAAACTACTGGATGGATTTCAATCAAACTTCACAGGAATGATCCTTAGGTGGTCCTCTATCACATTCCTTCAATTAATTCTGATTGAACCAGAAAGTCTGGAGTTATCTGCCCTTCAATTTAAAATGGCTGTTTTTACTTTGTTTTCACTCTAGCACTTACAAACATTGACCAATCAAGACAAACATTGTTAAATCAAGGGCTGATAATTTAAGAATGAAAAGAGTTGGTTGAATTTCGTAAGTGACGTGCACAACTAGATTGACACCATAGACATTCATAGTGGAGAGTTTGATGAATTTCCAGTGGAAACTTTTCGAGGAGCTGATCACACAAGAAAAATGGACATTTTTTCTATTCAATATTTTCAACACAGATAACCTTAAAGGGACATTTCATTCCGATTTCAATTTTTTAAAGTATGTCTTGATGCCAAGATTGGGTTAGAATGAGTATAAATACTATCAGGTTTTTTAAGTTGTTGCCAGTAAGCGATATACACGCTTTAAAGTTGACACATAATCGATAAATTGCATATAAATCCGATTTGTTGTCCACAACAATTTGTTCAATTTTAACACAAAAATATAAATTTCTCGTAAACGGTGCAATATTTTGGCTTGAAATTTTCAGAATTTTCATAAGGAAATATGCTCTTTCAGATAAAAATAAAAGTAATATTTATGACAAACAAGAGCCGTCACAGACGGATTATGCTCCCCGAATAAGTGTTTGTCACAAAATAAAAACTGTTATACATTAAGCCCCCTTTTCCCATGACAGCTTTTTTTTGTACACACATTATTTATAAAATATGGTCTAGAACATCCTATTTATTACATGAGCACAAAATTTCATTAAATTCTGCCCATTAGATGAAGAGAAATAAGAGAAAAACTAATTTTTACACTAAGGCCCCTTTTTCCATGACGCAGCCTTAAATATACAAACGGAGAAAAAGGTCTCTAGGTATTGACCCAGGGAGTTCACATGTGAAGTTTCATTGAATTTGGTCCAAGGGTTGCTGAGATATGGCTGTGGACGGACGGACGGACGGACGGACACACGGACACACGGACGGACGGACGGACGGACGTACGGACGGACAGCGTGGCGACTATATGCTCCCCCGAAATTTTTTCGGGGAGCATAAAAATTCTGATAGGTCACTTTAACAGTTACATAAAGATCTACAAAAAGATGCCAGATATTGAAGAACTCAAACACTCAGACATTCTTAGTGACCTATAAATCAGACATTCTTAGTGACCTATAAAGTACTACAAAAAGATGACTCTGTTGACAATTACAGACCAAACAGAGGAGATTAACTGTACAAGATGAATGCAAAATTTGTTCCCCTATCTAAGCCACTCGTAAAAGTGGTTGGTTTTTTATCTACTTTGCTATAGTGTATACATTTGTAATTTATAAAAGAGTAAGCAGATCACAAACAAGAGCTGTCTCAGACAGCAATGCACGACTATCAAGCGCTGAATAGTGAAAAAATTCTAAGTCCGAAAGGGTAACAATTGCATTACATTAAATGTCCGAGTAACAAATCTTTGCCAAGAGGCTGATATTATGTAACAGAAACATGTGCAAAGTTTCAGAGCAATAGTATTAGTAGAAACAGCGATTTGACAAACTTGCACATAAAAACGTAACCAAAGCATTACAACAACGCCACTGGTAACTAGAATATCCCTCCTTTTCTATTAATGATTGCGCTAAAAAAAAGAACAGCAACATGGACTTCAGAATCGAGCTCAGGCCAGGGCCAAGATTTATGGTGCTGTGGCAAACGGGAACAACAAATTTTGGTAACCATGTCAATTCAAGTTAAACAAGATGTGTTTATGAAACACTAATGCCCCCAAAATGGCCATTTTTTAAAGGTCAATGTCAAGTTTTCGGACAGACAGACACAGGTAAAACAATATGCCCCCAATCTCTCGATACGGGGGCATTATAATGGCTTTATTATTATTATCATTATTATCATCATCATTATTATCATTTTTATCATCGCAATCATTAATTATTATCATTATACCTTCGGCAAGAAATTGCTAACACTAGACAGACAGACCACTGGGGACATAACATTATTCAACCCGTCAGGCTTATAAAAAGACCATGCTGATTATCAACATTTCTTTCTTTTGCCTCAATATTTGAGCTACACCATACACAAGTTCTACAATTATAAACATTGGTTTTGTGGTCTGCACAAGTTTTAAAACTGGATCACCCTTGTTTGAAAAAGGGTTAACTGTTTCCCAAACAATACCTGGTTTTGATGCTTTATATGGCTTGGACAAACATTGAGACAATAGAAGACAAGAGACTTCACAGACGGATTATGCTCCCCAAATAAGTGTTTGTCACAAAATAAAAACTATCATACATAAAGCCCCCTTTTCCCATGGTGGATTTTTTGTTCACACATTATTTATAGAATATGGTCTAGAACATCTCTAGAAAATTAATTAAATTCTGCCCATTAGATGAAGAGAAATAAGAGAAAAACTAATTTTTACATTAAGGCCCCTTTTTCCATGACGCAGCCTCAAATCAAGAAATGGAGAAAAAAGTCCCTAGGGATTATCCCAGAGAGGTCACATGCGAAGTTTCATTGAATTTGGTCCAAGGGTTGCTGAGATCTGACTGCGGACCGACGGACAAACGGACAGCGTGGTGACTTTATGCTCCCCCGAAATTTTTTCGGGGAGCATAAAAACACTGGTAACCAGCATTTTCTTCTTTTGCCTCAATATTTTCTGTGCTATATAGTTCACAAATCCTTTATTAATTCAAATATTTTATCATCTGCAGCTTCTTTAAAATTGGGTGAACCCAAGGTTTTGTCGTTTTGGAAAGGTTTGAGTTGAGTTGTTTGGGTTAATCTGTTGCTGAATTAATTTAATCACTTCCTTCCTTGGAGACAAGTTGTCTTATTTCACAAAAAATATAATTCTCCACTAAATGTCATTGTGGACAAAAGTTCTTTTTAACCAATTGCCACAAAACCACAAGTTAAACTTTAATCAAATATTGAAGAGTTAACCTTTTCTCAATCATCCTTATTTTCAACTTTTGCTTCAATGTTTTCACAAGCATTTTCTCTTAGAAGATCGTATACCATCGTTCCACCAGTATGTCCGGAAGCAGAGGACAGAGACAACTTCGAAGACCGCCTTATAGTCAACATGGACGAGACACTGATGTACTTTGATAGGGTCCCCTGCTGTACAAAGCACCAGGGGGGCAAAGACAATAAAGATTAGAACCACTGCTAGGGACCAGCGACATCTAACGTTTGTCCTGGCCTACAATCGATCAGGTGGGGGAAAAGACAGTAAGATTAGAACCACTGCTAGGGACAAGCGCCACCTAACGTTTGTCCTGGCCTGTGCTGTGTCTGGTGACATGCTGCCTTCGATGGTCATTTTCAAGGGGAAGTGAGAGTTGACTGACCTGTTCCCAAGGGCTGTGTTGTAACCGTCTAAGAGAAAGGATGGGTCAACAAGGCAGTTATGATGCGGTGGGTTCGAGAAATTCTCCTGCGCTACACAGAGAAGGACCGTACCCTACTAGTTATGGACAGTTTCCGCGCTCGAGTCACAGAGTGAAGAAGTTACAGCGCAAGCCCTGAAAGTTGTCCCCACTGTCATCCCTGGAGGCTGCACTTCAAAGATTCAGCCATTAGACATGTCCATCAACAAACCACTCAAGGCAGAGATCCTAAAAAGTTGGACATCCTACATGAGAACCGCTGTCAGAGAAAGTGTAGACTCCAACGAAAAGATCAAGGCTGCTACCAAGAGTCAAGTAAGTTATTATTTAGATATCAAGCCCTTTACCAGTTTAAGACGAGGATATTCGTAGGCTACGTTCAAAAATGTCTCAGCTCTCAACATTTTCGGGCATGATCAGCAATATTTCATGCCCAAAATGTTATAACAGATTACCAATCATAACGAAAAATATTGAATGGAATGGAAGGAATTGTGATTTTAAACAATTTCTTCTTTTAATTTGATATTTTTCTAGTACTGATTGAAAATCAAGCTGGGGAAATAACAAAATGCTAACATTATTCAATGTTCGACCTTAACAAAGAAGATTCATGGTATTTCCATCTCTGTCATTGAAAATTTGTAGAATGTTTCTAATTTGAAGGAGTAGCAGACGACTTATTCAATATATGGAAAAGTTGACGGAAAGTGGATAATGTCGTTATTCACCATTTCCTTCTTTCCTGTCAACTTTTATCTTATTGTTTTGTATGGAACAACAAAACGCAAGCCTGATTTCCAAAGGATTTATCAGTACCGTATTTCACCTAATAGACGCGCCCCGGCGCGATGCAAAACACCGTGGGGGCGCGCTTATTTCGTACCACTTTTCCTGAATTTTAAAGTGCTTCGCTGAATGTAGATAAGAAGGCGCCTAATAGTAGCGCCGGGGAAAAATCAACCTACCGTAAATTATCGATCGAGAGATGTCACTTTATGTAGATGACGTACATATCTTATAAATACACACGGGTACATGTATAAATCGGCGGAGAGGAAGCGACGTAACTGCATGTAAATTCATACTATAGATACCCTAGTTTTATACTTGCGCGGTCGATTTTTATTTATTACGTGGCACTAGTCATTCTTTGCTGCCATTTCTCTACAACCATGGGTCCGAAAAGGTCGTCGTACCCGGCTAGTTTCAAACTTAAAGTTGTGGCAATTGCCGAGGAAAAGGGCAAACGTTATGCAGCGAAAGAGTGTAGGATAGACAGGAAAAGGGTTCAAGAGTGGTGCAAGGAAAAAGATCGGCTGATCCAAGCCCCGACTTCCCAAAAGAGAAAACCAGGCGGAGGTAGATAGATAGATAGCTATATAAATTTATTTCGGTAAAAAGATCATAAGTTATACAATTCAAATCGCTAAATAAAAATGCATAAATTTACAATTTAAATGTCAAAATTATATACCGTAGATCTAACAATATCAAAATAGATCTACCGTATGTAAAAGAACATTGTCACGATTAGAATTACAAAGCTTTTCCCAAACGACAAAATTTAAAGGTTGTCCAAATTGAAAGGAGTTGCAGACGACAAAATCAATCATACGAAACGGAGAAAATATGTATGTTATAGCGCAGAAACTATCGAGGCAAAAGGAGAAAATTCTGATTATCAGCATTTTCTTCTTTTGCCTCAAATGTTTTCCCAAGCCTTTTCTCTCAGGGACGCCAAAACCCGGTCTTGTTTGGAATAACAGGATAAAGAGAAAATTCTTATTTCCATCAGGTAGAAAGCTGAAGTATCCCGACATAGACACGGCGTTAATGTCCTGGTTTGAAGAGCGCCGATCTGCTGGTGTGCGTGTAACAGGAAAATCGCTAAGACACGAGGCTCTGCGCATGCATAGGGAAAATGGATCCCAGTCATTTAAGGCATCCAATGGATGGTATAAGCGGTTCAAAACTCGGCACGGGATCAGCTTAAGGCGCACCACGCATATCTCGCAACATGCTGTGCAGATAACGGATGATCGCATAGACAAATTCCTTCGATTTGTCACCCGTTTAAGGCGTCTGAGAGGGTATGATCACGCAGATATACTTAATATGGACGAAACGCCGGTCTGGTTTGAGATGCCGGGGAAGTCTACCCTAGCATTAAAAGGGGATAACGAGGTGCGTGTATCATCGACGGGTCACGACAAGGAAAAACTTACGGTGACATTGGCTGCATACGCGGACGGCACGAAGGTGGCACCACTCGTTCATTTACCTGGCGTGAGGCCCCCCAAAAAGGAGGAAATTCCGACAGGAATACTAATATACATGTGTGGGGCAGGTAAAAAATCCTGGGCGAACGAGGAGAGCATCAAGTTTTGGCTGACTAGATTGTACGGAATCAACAATATGCGCCGCCGTTTGTTAGTATGGGACGCCTTCAGAGCACACATTACCCCAGGAGTGAAGACCCTTGTTAAAACAACTTATAATTCCGACATGGCAGTCATCCCAGGTGGCTGTACATGTAAGCTGCAGCCAGCCGATGTTTCTTGGAACAAACCTTTCAAAGCCAAGTTGGCCGACTTATACGACGAGTGGCTATTTAGTGGACCAGTAGATCTTACTCGCCAGGGAAATCGCCGCCCACCGCCAAAACGTTTACTCCTCATGTGGATCAAAGAAGCATGGGCTTCGATCACACCCGAAATGGTTAGGAAGTCATTCAAAAAGTGTGGAATTTCTGCTGCCTTGGACGGTACCGAAGATCATCTGTTTCAGGTGGATTCAGAGTCAGACGATGACGAGCAGTTTGAGGGGTTTAGCCAGCAAGACATCGAAATAGCAGAACAGGTAAGCGGAAGGGTATTGAGGGAAAATGAGAAATTGTTGATTATCAGCATCTTTTTTAAATTTTCCCTCAATGTCTTCCCTAATCCGAGTCTTCTCTGATGTAAATACGCTCTTTGATATTTTGTTTTTTCGCTATTTACTTTAAATAGCGAAAAATCAAAATATCAAAGAGCGTATTTACATCAGAGAAGACTCGCATTAGGTTGTTCCATACTGGAACAGTTCTGGGAGTAAAAAGTAGGCCTACATGTATCTGAAGCAGTCAGTGTGGGTGAATAATGGCATTCCCAAATGATGACGCTAAATGTGACGCCCTTCAAGAAAAATACTTGGGAAAGCATTGTGGAAAATAAAGAAAATAGCGAAAAATCAAAATATCAAAGAGCGTATTTACATCAGAGAAGACTCGGATTATGTCTTCCCAAACCATTTCTGTCCACTAAAACTGGTGTCAGGAACACATGGATTGGGTCCTATGCAAAGCGCCATTACAAAACATTTCAAATAACGATATCACACTTTTTTTGCAGACGACAAAACACCAAATATCAGCGTTTAATTTTTTCCCGCTGAGAATTTTAGCGGCATCTACAGGGGAAAAGGTTGCTAATCGACACTTTTCAACAAAAGAAATATCATCGATTTCCTTTTAAAATCATTGGAACTAAACCTTCTTTCAACGAGAAGTTACAATGTTTTAAACGGAAAGCGGCGATTTTCAGTTTAGCATAAACCTTTCCCGTACTACTTTTTCAACTTGAAAGTTGCTGCTGATGACTAGATCTAAATAACTTTCATAACGACGTGAGAAGCATGCCTTGTTTGGGGAAGGGTTGAATCATGTGTATTTTGACTATTAACCATTTCACAGACAACAAAATATTATTCCAATCCAATTTGAAACTTGCTGCAGACGACAAAATGGTTGCTCATAGAAGATAGGATTTGTGTAAATATTGAGACAAAGGGAGAATATGCTGGTCATCATATTGTATTTTCTTCTTTTGTCTCATTATTTCACAAACCTTTTTGCATAAAGAACGTCAAAACCAGGGGTTCGTATTATCACCGGTCGCACGACAAAATCACCATTTTGATATCCCGTCGCGTAAGGTCATCCAGTCTACAGTTATCTGCCAGTCTAGTCCTTTGTCTCGAAAAGGCGCGTGTGTTCTACTTTCGCTTTTGGAATGTTTTGATTTCTTCTTCTTCTTCACTTTACAAAATAATAAAACATACTTCCCGTGGTGTCTTTTCAGGTCTTGGATAATGTGGACATGACGATCTCCGACGGCGAGTCCAATAGCTGTTCAAGTGATGACGATTCAACCGATCAGGATCCTGATAGTGATGGACACTAATTAATGTGATTACCGCCGTTGAAAATGGAGTTGTTTTAAAAATTTATAGTTTAATAAAGTTTGGTGGAGTTTGAGTTTGGAATTTGTTATTACCGTCTACTCTACAGTCAAGGTAAGGTCGGGTGAAGGTGGGAGGGGTGTCCCATGGCTTCCGAGATCGTAAATATGGTGGGGGCGCGTCTATTAGGGAGGGCGCGTCTATAAGGTGAAATACGGTATGTCATGGAGATGGTAAAAAGGTGTGTCTGAATTTGTGTAATTGAAATAGCTCTGGATGTGCTATTATTTCAATTTTACCCTATACATTCAAAATACTTTGGCAAATAAAGTATCAAATTATTTTGTTTGTCTCTGAATAGGTCGTTTAGTGGATCGAGACAGCATTCCACTACATTACCACAAACCGTACACTATTGATGAAGTTGTTCCTTGTCTGCTGGATTTCTAACAGTCCCTCCGAGGAAGAAGACTCATGTGTCCTGAACGAGAGTGTGATCGAGGGTGCAGCATCTACTAAAGCACGATGGTAAATCATGTGACTTAAAATTTCAGAAAATTGTCAACATCTTTGTCAATATTTGACCAATTTGAAATCGGTTTGAGGCAGAGAAATTGGGAAAATGTCAGAAATGATTAAGCTGTGCGTGGTAGATTTTTGTAAAATCAACTGATGAAAAAGTTATTGAAGATAAACCAAAATTTTGGTTTATCTTCAATAACTTTTTTTTATCAGTTAATTTTTCAAAAATCCAACACATTCATCTTATGTGTAACATATGTCCACCTTCTCTGCTTCAAACCGAAATCAAATCGGCCCCGTATTGATAAAATTATTGAAGATTCTCTGAAATTGTTGCATCACGTGATTATCCACCATGTCGAGGGTGCAACATCTACTAAAGACGGGTCAAGCTTCCTGGAGAGTGACGACGACGACGAAGAAACTGAGGGATTTGACTCTGTTGATTTGTAAAATGTTTGTTGACTACATATGAAGCCCTAAGAAAAGGTTGAGGGAAAATGAAATTGCACTTTTTACGCAATTTCCACTTTTCAACAATGTTTTCGATCAAACAAATACTACATGTATAATATCGCTTTTCAACAACTAGAAAGACCTGAAGGTCTTGAGTCGCTCCACAGGCCTGAATTTCTTTTAATATTAAATCCAAGTTTTTACTAGATTTTTGGAATACTTGTGGTTCTTACAGCAAAAACAAAGTCAAAACCAGCAATCATGTGGTCAATGCAAAAAGAAAGTAAATGATTGAATATTTTAGGGATGTTAGAGCGATAATAAAATTGAAAACTGATTTTGCCAAATTCAAGGACACATAAGTCAGTATGACTATATTCAAAATCAAATAGAAAATTAAAGACATGCAAGATCTTATGGTCACTACTATCATTCTCTTCAAATTTTGTATATACTAGTCAATATTTGTGGCTTCAAGAGTGGAAAAAGTGTCGAAAAACTGAAATTTTGTCAATTTCAAGGGCACATAACTCAGATTGTAACAGTGTGATCCTGCTGAAGATTCCACATAAGCAAGATCTTGTTGTCAACAAGATTCTTTCCAAGTATCATCTTGATTGGTTAAAGGGATAATAGCTGTCGAAAAACCTTCCAATTAGCCAAAAAACGGTTTATAGTATTAAAGTATGAGCAAAAAGATGCAGAAAGACTGTATTTCAAGCGAGTAACCATGCGCTGTTTACCCACAATAAGCGCATGTATATTGACATTTTAACTTTCCACGGCGCTCAAAAGTTTGCTGGGTGTTTACAATTGTGTCTGTATATAGATTTATATATTACATATTTCGGGTACCTGCAAAAGCCGTAAATATTCGTTTATAGTCGGGTGATCATGTGATACAAAGGTATCTAATAAAAGTGACACGTCACGCTAAAAGGGAATTTACGGGAAGTTCATACAAGAGGACCATGATGGTCCTATATCGCTCACCTGAACCAAAATGATATGAGCAACATTTTTGTTCAATTCAATAAATATTTATGACTTTAAGACTGAAAACAAACTTATGGTCAATAACGTTGTGAAAATCGAGCTCATCCAAGATCTTATGGTGCTAAACATTGTGTCCAAGATTTGTCTTGTTTGATAAATAATTGTAGATTCTGGAGTATAAACAAGATTGAAAACAGCCGAAAACAGCAATTTTGTCAAATTCAAGGGCACATAACTCTCAACTTTTTTTATCAGATCAGACTGAAAACCAAACTCATCCCAGAACTTATGATCCCCAACATTGTGTCCAAGTTTTGTCTTAATTGATCAATAATTGTAGATTCTAGAGTATAAATAAGGTCGAAAACAGTCGAAAACGGCAATTTTATCAAATTCAAGGGCACATAACTCTCGACTTTGTGGTAAGATCAGGCTGAAATTCAAACTCACCCGAGATCTTATGATACCCAACATTGTGTCCAAGATTTGTCTTGATTGGTCAATAATTGTAGATTCTAGAGTGTAAACAAGTTCGAAAACAGCCGAAAACAGCAATTTTGTCTAATTCAAGGGCACATAACTCTCGACTTTTTAATCAGATGGGACTGAAAATCAAACTCATCCAAGATCTTATGGTCTCAAACATTGTGTCCAAGTTTTGTCTTAATTGATAAATAATTGTAGATTCTAGAGTGTAAACTATGTCAAAAACAGCCGAAAATGGCAATTTTATCAAATTAAAGGGCACATAACTCTCATCTTTCTGCTCAGTTCCAACTGAAAATCAAACTCATTTGAGATCTTATGGTCTCCAATATTGTGTCCAAAATTTGTCTTGATTGGGAAAAAATTGTAGATTCTAGAGTGTAAATAAGGTCGAAAACAGTCAAAAACAGCAATTTTATCAAATTCAAGGGCACATAACTCTCGACTTTGTGGTAAGATCAGGCTGAAATTCAAAGTCATCTGAGATCTCATGGTCCCAAATATTGTGTCCAAGTTTTGTCTTGATTGATGAAAAATTGTAGATTCTAGAGAGTAAACAAGGTCAAAAACAGCCGAAAATGGCAATTTTGTCAAATTCAAGGGCACATAACTCTTGTCTTTCTGGTAAGATCAGACTGAAAATCTAACTCATCTGAGATCTTATAGTCTGCAACATTATGTCCAAGATTTGTCTTGATTGATCAATAATTGTAGATGCTAGAGTGTAAACAATGTCAAAACTAAGTATTTTTGGCATTCAAGGGCAGATAACTCCTGACTTTCTGGTTCGATCTGACCCATAATCGAACTCATCCGAGATCTTATGGCCATACATGTTTTGACCAAGTTTGGTCAAGATTGGCTTATATTTGTAGATGCTAGAGTGTAAACACGGAATTGTGGACGGACGGACAGACAGACAGACAGACGACAGACAAAAAGTGATCACAATAGCTCACCTTGAGCACTTTGTGCTCAGGTGAGCTAAAAACACAATTTCGAGAAACGACTCATACTAAGCAGACGTAAACTAGATGTCGCATTTAGAAAATGAACACATAGTAAGATAGAGAAATTATTCAAGGCCCATAAAATTACCTACGAGTTATGAGTCTCGAATCTTCTCTGTCTGCGCAGTCCGCACAGGCTGGATATTATCTATACTTTTATACTTTGCAGAAGGTTCCTCTTTAGTGCGACGGGTAAAAATATTGAAACATTCCGATTTTCACAGGATTTCAGCACGTGCCTGGTTACGAATAAATGTTCAACTCTTTCCCAAAATGACAAAAAATAAAACTCTTCTCAATCGAAATCGTTTGAAGACTGCATAACCAATTGACATTGGAAATGTGAATTGTTTACGATATGACATAGAAAATATTTAGGTAATAGGAAAGAATGCTAACAATTAACATACCTTTCTTTTGTTTCAATGTTTCCTGTGTTTTTGCAAAAAGGAAGTCCAAAGCAGGTCTTGTATAGGAAAGGGTTTACCAGTTGAAGTTAATCTAATAGCCATGTCCCACTCTTTCTCAAACGGCAATAAGTTATATATAAGATATTCTATTTCGAAAGTTTTAAACACGACAAACTATGCATGTTAAGATACGATTTGTTGAATTAAACAAAACTGAGAAAATATCTATGCAACTGGGGGAATTGCTTGTTATCAAGATTTTCTCCTATTACCTCAATGTGTTCTCAATCCCTTCTAATGATGACATCAAAACAAGGTTACAATTGGGAAAGGGTCAGTTAGATTCTGCTTGACACGTCATACTAAAAGCGTGCTTCTATGAATTCAACAGAAGACCATATTACGAGAGACAGATCACATTTAGAAAACGCCAACGATATCCGTATTTAGATAATAATATATAGTGTGATAGGAAAAACATGTAAATCCAGAGTATCAACAGTTTCGATCCTTATCGTTTTGTACTTTCCTCGTAGACTGTTTAGGGTTGCTACACACTTCCCAAAAGGTCCCTTTTAAAGAGACATCTCACATTTTTTAATTTTTACTGTTTATTCTCTGACATCATTCCACTCGATTTAAATATAGATTCCGTAGACGCTCGCTTTTAACCGCTCAGGACTCGGATAATTCCGACTCGCCCTTGACATTTTAAACATGACATACTGACATACATTGCAAGAAAGGGAAAATGTACCAATGTACCATTCTTTCACTGGTTTTATTGGTTTTATGCAGTTGGAATAGGCTTTGTTCATATCATCAGATAATTAGAACTCGGAAACAGGAAAACTTCAATTGTGACAGCTATTACCGCTTTAACATTTGTGGTTATTAGAGTGAAAACAAAGTCGAACATGGCAATTTTGTCAAATTCAAGGGCACATAACTCATGATATAAGATTCCGATCAAGCTGAAAATTACACACAGACAGCATATAACCCTTATATATATTCTGTCCAAGTTATGTCTTGATTGGTCAGTATTTGTAGAATTTAGAGTAAAAATAAAGTCAAAACCAGCAAAATAGAGCCGAAATGTTAATTTTTGGCAATTTCAAGGGCACATAACTCATGCTATAAAATTTAGATCAAGCTGAAAATTTTCCCAAGGCAAGATCTTATAGTCAGCATCATTCTGTCAAAGTTTTGTCTAGTTTATTTAATATTTGTATTTGATAGAGTGAAAACAAAGTCAAAATACAGCCGAAAATGGCAATTCTGTCAATTTCAAGGGCACATAACTCATGATGTAAAATTCAGATCAAGCTGAAAATTTTACCAAGGCAAGATCTTGTAGTCAGCATCATTCTGTCAAAGTTTTGTCTTGATTGGGTAATATTTGTAGATTTTAGAAGAAAACTAGAGTCAAAACCTGCTATTTTTCACATTCAAGGGCAGATAACTCAACTTATTCCGGTTCAATCCATATCCTTTGAAGGAATCTGAGAGAGGGTCACCCAAGGATCATTCCTGTGAAGTTTGGTTGAAATCCATCCAGTAGTTTTTGAGAAGAAGATTTTTAAAGAAAAAGTTTACGGACGGACGGAGGGACGCACGACGGACACACCGCCATGACAATAGCCCGCTGACCTGAAAGGCCAGTGGAGCTAAAAACCTTGTTACGATAATTTTGTTGGAAAATGAAATGACTTCTTATTACATTGTTTTTCATTTTCTCTGATGTTTTCAATCAAGAAAGCTGATACAGACAACAAAATGTTTGTGAAGGATAGGATTTAGGCAAAACAAAAAATGCTGAATATCATCAATTTCTTCTATTGTCTATTTCATTTTTCAGAATTCTTCTCTATGAGTGTCGTCAAAATCTGCACTTGTTTTGGAAAGGGTTAAAAAACAAATTTTCATTCTCAATCTAGTCCACCATCACACGATTTGCAAAGGATGTGATAAAAGTAAGAGAATTGGACCAACAATTTACTTTAAAAAGTATTGCGAGAAATTGAGAAAATGCTTGCTTTATGTATTTACTTCTTTTCTCTTAATATTTTTTGTCATGTGGAAATTTAGGGTGTACGATCTTTTAGGTATTTTAAGGTATACGTAATATCTAAGCCCAAAACAGCTTTCTTCGCTCAGTGGTTTAGGAGAAGATTTCAGTAAACGAGGACAGACTACAATAGATCACAATATCTCACCATGATCGGGTGAGCCACTGTGTACAAAAAAGGCATGCCTAATGTATCAGGGGAGGTTTGATGGCGGGCTCCATATTGCTGGGGGCATCTTGCCAGCATCTCCCAGAATTTTTTTGAAATTTTAATGCAGATGCTTATGAAATAACAAATGCCCACCCGGAGCAACGAAAGACCATGGTCATTCGTAGCTACTGGTGGGTATTAAGTATTTGAGCCAGGATCTGGAAAAACGTCCCTTATAGCATTTGAGACGGTCATGTTTCAAGATCACGCTGTACCTAGATGAAGTCTAACCAGTATGTATGCTACTCTCAAATGGTTGCTGCAGACCATGAGGGGGCTATTGGAGAACAACATGGCTTCTGGTCAGACTGCGTGTATACGCAGGCTGACCTGGAACCATGGTGTTCTCAAATGCTATAAGGGACGTTTTTCCAGATCCTGCAATGTGTTCGCAATTGCGTTTAAATTTTGCTTACAGGTTGCTACGCCTATGTGAGCTGTAAAGCCAGTTTGCATGACAAGATATATTGACAGATTAATGCACCATTCCTTACAGACTTCATGGCACTAAAATAAGGAAACAAATTAGTTCTAACTTTACACTGACATAAATAAATTGAGATGATATCAATCCTGACCTTCGACAGCTTTAACAAGAAATAAGAGGACCCAGATATATTCAAAACAAAGATTCTGGTCAATTTTCACTATGATTGAGCCAATACTGTGACTCCTAGAGCAAAAATAAGATTTGACCTAGTGACCTACTTTTTGACCCCATTCTGACCAATATCCCAATTCTTTGAAGTATTTTGATAAAGAATGACCCGAGGATCATATCTGTGAAATTTCATTCAATTTTGCCTACTACTTTAAGAGGAGAAGTTTTTTTACAATTGTGTACAGAGGGATAGACAGACAGATGGACAGACAGCTTGACGACCGACATTGATCGATCACAATAGCTCACCCTGAGCACTTCATGCTCAGATAAGCTTAGAAGCTTGGGTAAATTTCGTGTAAAATGAAGCATGTTTTTACCAAGAAGGACCAAAACTTTCCATTCAGTTTAAATTGACATCTGCAACATAGTTGAATTTGGACATCTTGAGTAAAAACTTGACATCTTATAAGTATTAAAATAGGTTATTTCTTTGTGTTATAGATTTATAATTCAACATTCGTTTATAGTTTTCGATAATTCAATATTGAGCAGTGTGGAATTAGATCACGGAAACATCAGTGTTCAAAGAAATTTCCTTAACCTATTACCATACAGTGACTCCTATTGACTCCCCACAAGATTATGGCTTTGGTCAGAAAACATTGTGGAAAATGAAGAAATTGCTTGTGACAAGCAATTTATCCATTTCCCACTATGTTTTCTATGTAAAACTAGAACTGTTGCAAAGCGGACAAATACCCCCCACTAGCGCGTTGTCACTGAAAAAGTGCTAAAGTTCAAAGTGGCATAACTCTTAAAATACTGCCTGGATCAAGATGAAAATTGCAGGTGCACAACTTCATATGATAGGAAACAACCTGCTAAAATTTCAGCAAAATCGGTCAAAAACTGTGGGAGGAGAAGAGGACACAAAATTATGTCCACGGACAGACGGACGGACGGACAGACGGACGGACGGACAACCTGAATCCAGTATACCCCCCCATAACTTTGTTGTGGGGGGTATAAAGACTGAAAAAATACAATTTCATTCACTTGAAATTATTGTCTGCAACATCTTTGAATTTGGTCAAGTCTAAAATTTTGCCATTTGGTAATGGGTTAACAAGACATAAATTACAGATACTTAACAAGACAGAAATTACAGATACAGGTTTTTTACATAAATAGTGCATGCCACCCACATCTAACGAAACCTGACAATGTTATCAATTCCAGTTTGATAATAGATGAAAGTCTCGAAATACTTGCTTCGTGACGTGAAAAGTGCATGTTTGGACATCATTACTCGACAAACAGTTGTCAATTGTCATTAAAGTTTTTCCTGTTGCACTGGTGTGTTAATGTACACCAATTATAATGTGAGAGGTGCATGATATAACATTATTTCTTCCATCTTGATTTATACTTGTCATACTGAATATGGTGCGTGAATAGGGTCTAAAGTCAAGATAGCGCTAGACCTATAATTAAAATAGGGGTAGACCGCTAAAATTAGCAGACTATCGTCATATTTTTAGCGGTCTACCGATAGAAATATCGGTCTACCCATGAAATAACGGTAGACCGCTATTCAAAACAAGCAATTTCGTTGAATTGATATCCCCCGCCGAACATATTTTCATTGTCAATAAAGTAGCGCGGAAACGAATATAACTCTGTATGTATATGGCTTCAACAGAACGAATATCACTCTGTATGTATATGGCGTAAACAGTCAGGGGCAGTAAATCTGAATTCAATGGTCGAACCAGGTAACCCCGACGATGTGCGCATGTCCTCTTTGTAGTGAAGCTTTACACAAAGTTTCATTGAAATCCGGTCTATAGTTTTCAAGAAATAGCGCGGAAACAAATATCACTGTATGTATATGGCTTAAACAGTCAGGGGCAGTAACTCTAAATTCGACGGTCGAACCGGGTAACCCCGACGATATGCGCATGTCCTCTTTGTAGTGAAGCTGTGTGCCAAGTTTCATAGAAATCCAGTCTATAGTTTTCAAGAAATAGCGCGGAGACAAATATCACTCTGTATGTATATGGCTAAAACAGTCAGGGGCAGTAACTCTAAATTTGACGGTCAAATCGGGTAACCCTGACGATATGTGCATGTCCTCTTTGTAGTGAAGCTGTGCGCCAAGTTTCATTAAAATCCTATCTATAGTTTTCAAGAATTAGCGCGGAAACGAATATCACTCTGTATATATATGGCTTAAACAGTCAGGGGCAGTAACTCTAAATTCGACGGTCGAACCAGGTAACCCTGACGATATGCGCATGTCCTCTTTGTAGTGAAGCTGTGTGCCAAGTTTCATTAAAATCCGGTCTATAGTTTTCAAGAAATAGTGCGGAGACGAATATCACTCTGTATGTATATGGCTTAAACAGTCAGGGGTAGTAACTCTAAATTCTACGGTCAAACCGGGTAACCCTGACGATATGTGCATGTCCTCTTTGTAGTGGAGCTGTGCGCCAAGTTTCATTAAAATACTATCTATAGTTTTCAAGAAATAGCGTGGAAACCAATATAACTCTATGTATATGGCTTAAACAGTCAGGGGCAGTAACTCTAAATTCGACGGTCAAACCAGGTAACCCCGACGATATGCGCATGTCCTCTTTGTAGTGAAGCTGTGTGCCAAGTTTCATAGAAATCCGGTCTATAGTTTTCAAGAAATAGCGCGGAGACGAATATCGCTCTGTATGTACATGGCTAAAACAGTCAGGGGCAGTAACTCTAAATTCGACGGTCGGACCGGGTAACCCTGACGATATGTGCATGTCCTCTTTGTAGTGAAGCTGTGCGCCAAGTTTCATTAAAATCCTATCTATAGTTTTCAAGAAATAGTGCGGAGACGAATATCACTCTGTATGTATATGGCTTAAACAGTCAGGGGTAGTAACTCTAAATTCGACGGTCGAACCGGGTAACCCAAACGATATGTGCATGTCCTCTTTGTAGTGAAGCTGTGTGCAAAGTTTCATTAAAATCCTATCTATAGTTTTCAAAAAATAGCGCAGAAATGAATATCACTCTGTATGTATATGGCTTAAACAGTCAGGGGCAGTAACTCTAAATTTGACGGTCGAACCAGGTAACCCTGACGATATGTGCATGTCCTCTTTGTAGTGAAGCTGTGTGCCAAGTTTCATTTAAATCCAGTCTATAGTTTTCAAGAAATAGCGCAGAGACGAATATCACTCTGTATGTATATGGCTTAAACAGTCAGGGGTAGTAACTCTAAATTCGACAGTCAAATCGGGTAACCCCGACGATATGCGCATGTCCTCTTTGTAGTGAAGCTGTGTGCCAAGTTTCATTAAAATCCGGTCTATAGTTTTCAAGAAATAGCGCGGAAAAGAATATCACTCTGTATGTATATGGCGTAAACAGTCAGGGGCAGTAACTCTAAATTCGACAGTCGAACCCGGTAACCCGACGATATACACATGTCCTCTTTGTAGTGAAGCTGTGTGCCAAGTTTCAATAAAATCCGGTCTACAGTTTTCAAGAAATAGCGCGGAAACGAATATCACTATGTATGTATATGGCTTAAACAGTCAGGGACAGTAACTCTAAATTCGACGGTCGAACCGGGTAATCCCAACGATATGCGCATGTCCTCATTGTAGTGAAGCTGTGTGCCAAGTTTCATTGAAATCCGGTCTATAGTTTTCAAGAAATAGCGCAGAAAAGAATATCACTCTGTATGTATATGGCTTAAACAGTCAGGGGCAGTAACTCTGAATTCCAATGTTGCATCCAGGATGAGCCCAGAGAGGGGGAGATCCCCCTTCAAATTTTCAAAAAAAGGGGGGGGGGGGGAGGAGTAAAAATTTAGAGCGCGCAGCAAATAGACTTGTACTTTCTGATCAAATCATGTGTAAACACCGTATGGTAGAGCTACACACTGATGAGGGGGGTCGTACATGGGGTTCTCTTACTCGATTTTTAATTTAGCTTACACAACATACCCTTTCAGCACATTATTGTCTTTTTCCACGATTCCTTAATCTGTGATGTTTTATTTTATTTGTTCGTGACCGGGCACATATTCCTGTACCGGTTCATCCCTGACTAACAAATTGTCAATTGCGGGTCAGTACCTGACTTGGAAAAGATCGTAATCCGTTTAGGTGGCATCTATCTAACCCAATAAATATGGTTTCAATTTATTCTACTATTTCAAACGAACTCCGCATTCGTAATTTGTTTACACGCTTGAAATCCAATGAATGGCGTCATTTGACAGTCACAGCAGTTCTCGGCTATTTCCGTTCTCCGTAGATCGGCCGAGGGATGGTCGTCTTCAATCGGAACTTCTCTTGGCCAATCTACGATTAGGTTGCAGTTTACGGAAATAGCCGAGTGTCTTATTACCAACAGGTTTACTTCCCCTAATTCAACTGCGTCATTAGGCGTCATTAGAGAATTTCCAAGGTAGAGAGAAAACCCTTTTCGAATCATAATTTTTAAGCGAATTTCACCAATTTTTTTAAAAAACATATTTTAATTTTCTTGTGAAATGCAATTTTGCTGCGCACTGACTTTTGAAGAGCAGGCAATTATTTCCTATTCTGCAGGAGTTGCAACCCATGAAATTTTGAAATCGCGGGAGTGAAATTAAAATCAGCGGGAATCGCGCGCCCTGGATGCAACACTGAATTCAATGGTAGAACCGGGTTACCCTGACGATATGCGCATGTCCTCTTGGTAGTGAAGCTGTGTGCCAAGTTTCATTGAAATCCTGTCTATAGTTTTCAAGAAATAGCGCGGAAATGAATGTCGGACGGACGGACGGATAATAACGATGATTTCATCGGCGGGGGATAATAACGGTCTACCGCTAAATTAACGGTAGACCGATAATTATTTTTGACCCTTCTGCTCGAAATCTCATTAGCCAATCAAATGGCCCGTTAATTTTAGCGGTAGATCGTTCAGGGTTGCCACGAGTCAGAGAAAATAAAATTCCCTGACAATTCCCTTACATCTCCCTGACAAAATTGGAAAATTCCCTGGCATTTTTCATCACGGTAATTTCGCTGCAACTCGCAAAGTCTTGAGACAATTTTCAAAAGCGACGTTGAAATCATTTATTATATGGCACCGCATCTTATTTTTTCAAAATTCCCTGACAATTCCCTGACATTTGCCAATATTTTCAAATTTCCCTGACAGTTCACAAAATTCCCTGACAATTCCCTGACCTTGAAAAAATTTAAATTTCCCTGACTTTTCCCTGACGCGTGGCAACCCTGTCGTTATTTGAAATATCGGTCTACCCTTATTTTATGGGTAGACCGATATCTTTATCGGTAGACCGCTAAAAATACGATGGTAGACCGCTTTTCTTAGTGGTCTACACCTATTTTAATTATAGGTCTAGCGCTATATTGACTTTAGACCCTTTTCGCGAGCCATACAGAATAGAAATGGTCTAACACTAAATCAGGGTTCCCACGCTCAAGCAATATCAAAATTCCCTGACATTTCCCTGACTTTTTCATGACAAATAACTGAGTTTCCCTGACATTTTATCAACAATGCTACCTATGTTTCTGCTAGAAACTAGATTGAATTGAATGGAGTTTTAAGTCTTGTTCAACAACTCAGGTAATACGGAGACGAGACCTCAGTTTAAAGTCTCATCCGAAAGACAGGAGTGGCAGGGGATCAAACCTGCAACCCTTTTGTTACAAGTCAAGCAAATATCCACTGCACAAAATCCTACCCACAATAACTACAACTTTCAAAGAAACGACCATACAATTTTGAAGGCAATGGGCACCCATTTCTTCATGTTAACTTAATATCAAAATTGGAAATCAGTGCTTTAAGAATATGTCTTTGCCTTGAAAACTGCTCCATCGAAAAATTCCCTGACAACGTGCTCAAAATTCCCCGACGCAGCCTCAAATTAAGAAACGGAGAAAAAGGTCCCTAGGTATTATCCAAGGGAGTTCACATGTGAAGTTTCATTGAATTTGGTCCACACGGACAGACGGATGGAAGGACGGACATAGTGGCCACTATATGCTCCCCCAAAATTTTTTCGGGGAGCATAACAACATGAATCTAGATTCTATCAAACCAAGTGTTTCTTGGGTTTCCACGAGAGAACGGAGCGTGAAGGTCAAGGTCATTACGGTAACATGTTTGGTGGAATCGAGATCAAACTGTATGCACAAGCTGATCTGGTATTATGATGGTATAAAATGCCTGTGATGCCTTTTGATGCCCAACAAGATAGAGGATTTGGAAAATATCATGGAAAATGAAGAAATTGCTTGTAACAAGCAATTTCTTCATTTCCCAGAATGTTTTCTATACCTTAAAGTACAAAACAATGTCGGATTTCATTCACTTGTCGTTTGCACCATCTTTGAAATTGGACCGGTCTAAAACTTTGATATCTGGTAATGGGTTGACATTTATTTTAAAATCTGAACTATCCTTGAATTTGGACCTGTCAAGAAATAAGTGGTTTGGGAAAGAACCTACCCCTCCCATGTTGCACAATGATGTGAATTTCAAGCATAGTTTTATTCATCAATATGAAATTAATAATGCCAAGCAATATTTTCTGACAATATATCATTCATCCTTTCTCAGTGAAGACCTGCATTTGATTTCCCTTTCAAAGAAAAAATTGAAAACCATGGAGATAATATTATCCACAGTTTCCCTCGTACCTTCAATGTCTTCAAAGCATACAACATTTTTATCTTTGACACCCAATCATTTAGTCATCTGCAACTCTTATCAAAATCAACTTGAATTTTCATGACTTAGAATTTCAAATAATCTTCAATAACTTTGTCAATACTTAAGCAATTTGAATTCGGTTTGAAGCAAAGAAGGCGGAAAAATGCCAGGAAAAACCTGGACATGTTGGATTTTTGAAAAATCAACTGATAAAAAAGTCATTGAAGATAAACCAAAATTTTGGTTTATCTTCAATAACTTTTTTTATCAGTTATTTTTCATAAATCAACCATGTCATTATAATGCGTAACGTCTGTCCGCATTCTCTGCTTCAAACCGAATTCAAATCGGTCCAGTATTTACAAAATTATTGAAGATTTTCTGAAAATATCATATCAGGTGATTATCCACCGTGATTATGTCTATTGGGAAAGGGTCAAATGAATTTCACAAATAATTGTACAACTTGACTGATTTATGACATCACAAAATTCATTTCATCTGCTTTTTGACAGAAATGGTTCATAAATTGGCACATTTCTGTGGTGATAAATTTGGCATGTGTTAGAAGAATCATTAGCCAGATTTTATTTTTTAACCCTGTCCAAAACAAGTCCTGATTTTGACGTCCCAATAGAAAAGGCTTGGGAAAACATCGAGGCTAAAAAAGAAAATGCTGATAATCAGCATTTTCTCCTTTTGCCTCAATATTTTCTGGCCTATAACTTATGAAGATTCTATATCAGCATCTATTTTGTCGTAAGCAGCAGCTTTCAAATTGGACAACCCCAAAATTTTGCCGTTTGGAAAAGGGTTAAGAAAGATCTTACATCATTCTAACGGACTATCCTTATAAAAAGATGGAGCTGGCAGAGCAACAGATAAGAGGGGTAAAGACATTCTTGATCTGTTTGCCCGTTGAAAAAAGGTTTTAACCCATTCCCAAACGACAAAAACTGCCACAAATGACAAAATAAATGTTACTAAATATAGGATTTGTGTAAAATATAGCACAGAAAATATTGAGACAAAAGGAGAAACTGCTGGTTATCAGCAGTTTCTTCTTTTGTTTCAATGTTTTCCCAAGCCTTTTCTATTACGGACGTCAAAACCAGGTCTTGTTTGGAAAAGGGTTAATGCAGCCCATTTTGATGGAAACATCGGGCATATCCTTCGAAACCTTGTATAACAACAGCTTAAAACAAGCTAGAGTTACAAGGTTTTTGAAGAAAAGCAACAAATTGTAGTCTAGAATACCAGTTATAAATAAATATTGGATCAAGAATATTACAAAAGTACACCAAGATTTGGATTTTTACATGAAAAACACATTAAGTGACCAAGGCCATTTGATTTTTTATCCCCTATTATGCTGGCTGATTATATTTGCTTTACCCTTTCCCAAATTATTATGAAAGATTTTGATTTTTGTTATGAAACTTATCAGAAACAACAAGGCCACACCCATGCAAAAAGTTTATGTAAGTTCGAGAACTGTTCAAGAACATTCTAAAATTTTAAATGGCACTTCTAGAACTGTTCTAGAACAGTTCTAGAAGTGCCATATAACATTCTAGAATGTTCTAGAACAGTTCTAGAAGTGCCACATAACATTCTAGAATGTTCTAGAACAGTTCTAGAAGTGGCATTTAACATTCTAGAATGTTCTAGAACAGTTCTAGAACTAGAAATGTGTTCTTTAACTTTTTTCGCAGGGGCAATAAGGTAGATCTGCGCATCAAGCCAGAAGACAAGTTGAAACTTCAGACTGGCTGATCTTGCAGCAGCATATATCAGAGACCTACTGTTCACGATCCTGTAACATGAAGGCTTAGAGACTGACATGGCATGGCCATGCTTAATACGGAATTGGCTTGGTGTCCAAGATTCAAATCATTAAAAGTGCAAGTATGAGAAAAGAGCATAATAATTGTCACCTTTCAACAAAAACTTTGTAACTGCAGGTTATTTTAAGATCCAACTACGAGGTTTCCACTACGGTGATATAGGAGATCTAAGCCGACATCAGATGAGCTAGTAAGGACAGTAATTGTGAGAACATAGGACTAATGAATACCAACACCTTCAATCTCCAGAGGGAGACTTCATTCTATATTGCATGGGCATCGGCAGGCCCCACCATCTACAGCCTGGATAATCTAAACAGGATGATGCAAATGAAATGCACCAGTTATAGTAAACAAGAGCTTTGCAGAGCGGCGCATATACGCCCGAGAGGGGCTTGTCAGTAAAATGGGCATTTTTTTATTTAAGGGCAGATAATTCAAGAATGAAAAGTTATTTTAATTCCGTAAGCGGTGTGCACAACTAGACACCATGGAGATTCATTGTGGCAAGTTTGATCAAATTCCGAATCAAAACTGCATGAGGAGTTGCGCACACAAGAAATTGCTAATGGACAGACAGACAGACGGACGACCAGGGCCATAACATAATACAACCCTTCGGGCATATAACAAACCAGGACTTATTACCAACATTTCCTTCTTTTCTCTCAATGATCTCTATGCCAAAGCATATCTAGTTTCTGCTCATTGCAGCAATTATTTGTCCTTAAATTCTTTGCAATAACAGAGTTGGTCCAGGGCATAATTTCCTTGTCATTCATGTACTTTTAGATATCTTTTGGTAATAAAACAAACTGTGAAGAACTGGAGCTTTGCAAAAGTACTCAGGGATTTTGATCATTACATGGGAAACGTTTTTGATGTCCAAAGCCATTCAATTCTTTCTCCTCAACTTGTTCTGCCTGACCTCATTTGCATAATCAACCTAATTGAAAATATTTTTCTAGCCTTTACTCGAATGTTTAAGCTACAAGTCATATCTTCTTGCAGGAGCATGATGACTTCTTTTGGTGGTAATAAAAATATAAACAACATAAAATATTTTGAGGATTTAACCCTTTCCATAAACAAGAGCTTCGCAGAGCGGCGCATAATTATACACCCAAAAGGGGCTTGTCAGTAAAATTGGCCATTTTGTCAATTCAAGGGAAGATAATTCAAACATGAAATGATTTCAAAATTTTGTTTTCACAACCAGACACCATAAAGATTCATTGTGTCTAGTGTGATTAAATTCTGGTTGGAACTGTAGAAGTTGCACACACGAGAAAATGGGCATTTCCCCCTAAATTCAAGGGCAGATAATTCAAGAACAAAAATAGTTATCTTAATTCCATAAGCAGTGTGCACAACAAGACACCATGGAGATTCATTGTGGCAAGTTTGATCAAACTCTGATCAAAACTGTAGGAGAAGTTGCGCAAACAAGAAATTGCTAACGGACGGACAGACGGATAGACAGACGGACGACCGGGGCCATAACATAATATGACCCTTCGGGCGTATAAAAAGGATTTAATCAGTGTAGAGTTGTAAGAGCAAAAACTTCTGTGTCCAGAGCATACATGTATACATGAACGGTAATAATTTGACTTTGTCGCTATATATTTTCCTTTTATTTTTTGTCAACAAAATGCATTTCTATTTATTTTTTGTTTAAATACTTTATTGTCCACAGTGAAAGTAATACAAAACTACCTACAATACTTTGATTTATTTTGATACCAAGATATTCTCTCAGTTCCTTGTCAAAGGTTTGAGAGGAGGATCCTTGTCATGAAACAAAATCACAAAATAGTATAGTGTCTCTTTTGAACAAAAACCTTGTGTGTCTCTTTTGAACAAAAACCTTGTAACTGCAGCTTGTTTTTCAGCTGCAGTTACGAGGTTTCCTTTCTAAAGCAGACATATGTGACCCGTCACACTAAAAGGGACCTTATCAGAATTCCAAAAATCCAAATTTTGACAAACTTGTCAGACTCGGCACAGGTCAACCAGATCTTGTATGCGAAAAATGAACATATAGTAAGATAGGGAAAACATTCCGGATTTAGAAAATTACATAAAAGTGAAAAGTGTCGACCCTAGTCTGGCTGCGCGGACTGCGCAGACTGACTAGGGTCGATATTTTTCACACACCCGATAAGGTCCCTTTTAGCGCGACGGGTCACATATGCAAGTTATAGAGATATGATCAAGTAAGCACACTATAGTCAAGGGACTCTTTTGGAAATGCATTTCCAGATTGAAATCTTGAATCAACTGATTCAACAATGATACAGCACAAGTAAACTATGTAATTCTATAACGGTTCTTTTTCTACAGAAAATTACTCCCATTGTGCACAGAAACATTCATGCAATGTAATTCTGGTATGGAACAATATCTTTTTCAAAGTAAATATAATCTACCCCTTTCTCGAACAAAAAAAGATGTGAGCTCAACAAAAATCATTCTTTTTTTGATTTCTCAAAAAACAAACTTTGTTCATTAATGTATCTTTACATTATCTAGTGATCCTTACGACCAAACATCGTTACAACAAGATGTGTTTGTGAAACACAAATGCCCCCTAAATGGCCATTTCTGTAAAATGTTAAGTTTTCGTAGAGTAAAGGGTTGATAAGGGTTAACAGATTACCTTGACGAAGGTCAAATTGAATGGAACAGATAGATATCATTGAAAGGAAGTTGCATACCAAATTTGAGCTTTGTATATCAAATACTTTTGGAGAAAAGGCAAATGTTAAGTTTTCAGAGTAAAATGTTAAGTTTTCGTAGAGAAAAGGGTTGATTAGTGTTAGTGGATGACCTTGAGGAAGGTCAAATTGCATGGAACAGATTGCTATCATTGAAAGGAAGTTGCATACCAAATTTGAGCTTTGTATATCAAATACTTTTGGAGAAAAGGCAAATGTTAAGTTTTCAGAGTAAAATGTTAAGTTTTCGTAGAGAAAAGGGTTGATTAGTGTTAGTGGATGACCTTGAGGAAGGTCAAATTGCATGGAACAGATTGCTATCATTGAAAGAAAGTGGCATACCAAATTTAATTTTTCTATATCAAATACTTTTGGAGAAAAGGCCAATGTTAAGTTTTCAGAGTAAAATGTTAGGTTTTCGTAGAGAAAAGGGTTGATTAGTGTTAGTGGATGACCTTGAGGAAGGTCAAATTGCATGGAACAGATTGCTATCATTGAAAGGAAGTTGCATACCAAATTTGAGCTTTGTATATCAAATACTTTTGGAGAAAAGGCAAATGTTAAGTTTTCAGAGTAAAATGTTAAGTTTTCGTAGAGAAAAGGGTTGATTAGTGTTAGTGGATGACCTTGAGGAAGGTCAAATTGCATGGAACAGATTGCTATCATTGAAAGGAAGTTGCATACCAAATTTGAGCTTTGTATATCAAATACTTTTGGAGAAAAGGCAAATGTTAAGTTTTCAGAGTAAAATGTTAAGTTTTCGTAGAGAAAAGGGTTGATTAGTGTTAGTGGATGACCTTGAGGAAGGTCAAATTGCATGGAACAGATTGCTATCATTGAAAGAAAGTGGCATACCAAATTTAATTTTTCTATATCAAATACTTTTGGAGAAAAGGCCAATGTTAAGTTTTCAGAGTAAAATGTTAGGTTTTCGTAGAGAAAAGGGTTGATTAGTGTTAGTGGATGACCTTGAGGAAGGTCAAATTGCATGGAACAGATTGCTATCATTGAAAGGAAGTTGCATACCAAATTTGAGCTTTGTATATCAAATACTTTTGGAGAAAAGGCAAATGTTAAGTTTTCAGAGTAAAATGTTAAGTTTTCGTAGAGAAAAGGGTTGATTAGTGTTAGTGGATGACCTTGAGGAAGGTCAAATTGCATGGAACAGATTGCTATCATTGAAAGAAAGTGGCATACCAAATTTAATTTTTCTATATCAAATACTTTTGGAGAAAAGGCCAATGTTAAGTTTTCAGAGTAAAATGTTAGGTTTTCGTAGAGAAAAGGGTTGATTAGTGTTAGTGGATGACCTTGAGGAAGGTCAAATTGCATGGAACAGATTGCTATCATTGAAAGGAAGTTGCATACCAAATTTGAGCTTTGTATATCAAATACTTTTGGAGAAAAGGCAAATGTTAAGTTTCAGAGTAAAATGTTAAGTTTTCGTAGAGAAAAGGGTTGATTAGTGTTAGTGGATGACCTTGAGGAAGGTCAAATTGCATGGAACAGATTGCTATCATTGAAAGAAAGTTACATACCAAATTTGAGCTTTGTATATCAAATACTTTTGGAGAAAAGGCAAATGTTAAGTTTCAGAGTAAAATGTTAAGTTTTCGTAGAGAAAAGGGTTGATTAGTGTTAGTGGATGACCTTGAGGAAGGTCAAATTGCATGGAACAGATTGCTATCATTGAAAGAAAGTTACATACCAAATTTAAGCTTTGTTCGTCAAATACTTTGAGAAAAGGCCAATGTTAAGTTTTCATGTTAAGTTTTAGGACAGACAGACGGACGGACAGACGGGTGGACGGACGGACAGAAGGAGGGACATGATTTAAACAATATGCCCCCGATCTCTCGATACCGGGGCATAAAAATACATCAGAAGGAAGAGCAAGATGTGTTTAGTAAAACATGAATGCCCCTGAAATTGCCAATGTTAAGGTTTTGGACAGATGGATGGACAGAGGGACGAACAAAAGAAAAATTTATATGCCCCTAATCTTTCAAAACAGGGTGCATAACGATCAATCATGGTAATGC
This sequence comes from Fragum sueziense, assembly GCA_963680895.1. Lineage (NCBI taxonomy): Eukaryota > Metazoa > Mollusca > Bivalvia > Cardiida > Cardiidae > Fragum > Fragum sueziense. The sequence goes on along the minus strand of OY804599.1, from coordinate 19,841,395 downwards.
TGGTTTGTGTACGGAATTACTTCAGCCGTTTCCACGGTGGATAATCACATGCAACAAGAGATGTTTGTAAAACATATATGCCCCCTCAAGGGCCTACATTTGATGTAGGTCAAAGTCCAAGGTCAAGTTAACAAGGTCCAAGGTCATGGTCAAATATGAAAGGTCTTGGTAGGAGGTGTCTATGTGTGAAATATTAAAGCTGTATATGTAAAAGTAAAATGAAACATAGGCCAGGTTAAAGTTTTTAAAAGTAGGCCAAATGCCAAGGTCAAGGTCATGGTCAAATGTGAAAGGTCTTGGTTGGAGGTGTCCATGTGTGAAATATCAAGGCTGTAGGTGTAAAAGGACATGATATATATGCCTGGTTTCAGTCTTTTTAAAAGTAGGTCAAACTCCAAGGTCAAGGTTGCAATATTCAAGGTCATGGTCAAATGTGAAAGGTCTTGGTAGGAGGTGTCTATGTGTGAAATATCAAGGCTGTAGGTGTAATAGGACATAAGATAAAGGCTAGGTTAGATATTTCTAAAAGTAGGTCAAACTCCAAGGTCAAGGTCCAAGGTCATGGTCAAAGTGAAATATCTTGGTTGGAAGTGACCATGTGTGAAATATCAAGGCTGTATATGTAAAATGACATGAAATATAGGCCAGGTTAATGTATTAGAAAAGTAGGTCAAACACCAAGGTCAAGGTCACAAGGTCCAAGGTCATGGTCAATTCTGAAAGGTCTTGGTCGTAGGTGTCCATGTGTCAAATATCAAGGCTGTATGTTTAAAAGGACATGATATATCGGCTAGGTTAAAGTTCTTTTTAAAGTAGGTCAAAGTCCAAGGTCAAGGTCACAAGGTCCAAGGTCATGGTCAAATGTGAAAGGTCTTGGTAAGGTGTGTCCATGTGTGAAATACAAAGGCTGTATGTGTAATAGCACATAAGATATAGGCCCAGTTTTTTTTTTTAAAGTAGGTCAAACTCCAAGGTCAAGGCCACATGGTCCAAGGTCATAGTTGTATGTGATAGGTCTAAGTCGGAGGTTTGCATGTGTCAAATATCAAGGCTGTATGTGTAAATGGACATGATATATCGGCCAGGTTAAAGTTTTTTTAAAAGTAGGTCAAACTCCAAGGTCAAGGTCACAAAGTCCAAGGTCATGGTCAATTGTGAAAGGTCTTGGTAAGATGTGTCCATGTGTGAAATATCAAGGCTGTATTTGTAAAAGGTCATGAGATATATGCCAGGTTTAATTTTTTTTAAAGAAGATCAAACTCCAAGGTCAAGGTCACGAGGTCCAAGGTCATGGTTAAATGTGAACGATGTTGATAGGAGGTATCTATGTGTGAGATATCAAGGTTGTATGTGTAAAAGGACACGAGATATAGGCAAGGTTAAGAATTAAGTGTAAAAATCAACAAAGGGCAATAACTCCAGAAATTTGATTGGCAGAGTTACTGTTCTTGTGCACTGCACCTCTCCATAATAAAATCTATTCACCTGTAAAGTTTCATGATTCTATCTTACATATTTTTTGAGTTGTGCTCCGGACAAGAATCAAGTTATAAAATCAACAAAGGACAATAACTCACAAAAGTTGATCGGCAGAGTTACGGTTCTTGTTCACTGCACCTCTCCATAATGAGATCTATCCACCTGTAAAGTTTCATGATTCTACCTTACATACTTTTTGAGTTATGCACCGGACAATAATCAAGTTTGAAAATCAACAAAGGGCAATAACCCAAAAAATATGATCAGCAGAGTTACGGTTCTTGTGCACTGCACCTCTCCATAGTGAGATCTATCCACCTGTAAAGTTTCATGATTCTACCTAACATAGTTTTTGAGTTATGCTCCGGACAAGAATCAAGTTATAAAATCAACAAAGGGCAATAACTCAAAAAATTTGATCAGCAGAGTTACGGTTCTTGTGCACTGCACCTCTCCATAATGAGATCTATCCACCTGTAAAGTTTCATGATTGTACCTTACATTCTTTTTGAGTTATGCTCCGGACAAGAATCAAGTTATAAAATCAACAAAGGGCAATAACTCAAAAAATTTAATCGGCAGAGTTACAGTTCTTGTGCACTGCACCTCTCCATAATGAGATCTATCCACCTGTAAAGTTTCATGATTCTACCTAACATAGTTTTTGAGTTATGCTCCGGACAAGAATCAAGTTATAAAATCAACAAAGGGCAATAACTCAAAAAATTTGATCAGCAGAGTTACGGTTCTTGTGCACTGCACCTCTCCATAATGAGATCTATCCACCAGTAAAGTTTCATGATTGTACCTTACATACTTTTTGAGTTATGCTCCGGACAAGAATCAAGTTATAAAATCAACAAAGGGCAATAACTCAAAAAATTTGATCGGCAGAGTTACAGTTCTTGTGCACTGCACCTCTCCATAATGAGATCTATCCACCTGTAAAGTTTCATGACTCTACCTTTAATACTTTTTGAGTTATGCTCCGGACAAGGTTTGGTCTACGGACAGACCGACCGACATACGGACCGACCGACCGACAGACCGACCTTCCGACCGACCGACCGACCTTCCGACCGACCGACCGACCTTCCGACCGACCGACCGACCGACACTTGCAAAACAATATACCCCCATTTTCTTCGAAAGGGGGCATAATAATTACCGAATATCTTCCAATAACTTTGTTAATACGGACCGATTTGAATTCGGTTTGAAGCAGAGAATGTGTACAGATGTCACGCATTAGATGGACATAGTTGATTTTTGAAAAATCAACAGATAAACAGGTTATTGAAGATAAACCAAAATTTTGGTTTATCGTCAATAACTTTTTTATCTATTAATTATTTAAAAATATACCGCATCCATATTATTCCTGACATTTTTCCACATTCTCTGCTTCAAACCGAATTCAAATTGGTCAAATATTGACAAAGTTATTGAAGATTAATAGAAATTCTAAGTCACATGATTATACACCGTGGTTTCTCTGACAAGAAGACTCACTGTTACTTGTAACGGTTACAGACAAGGTTTTATCTGTAACTAGACAATGTTGAATCTACTGACCCACCTGAATGGACAACATTCCCCAGCTAAAATCAGAGAACCTGCGAAGTAGACAACTTTGTCATTTTATGTCAAAAGTCCACGAAGGGGAAAAGCAATGATCAGCAGAATATCCGGGTCATTGCAAACATCACTGCCACCAAGCTTAAGTCAATATCCTACTTATAGGAGCCATGGCAAAATGAGGTACCATAGAAACATTGCAGATGGACTGGAACTAAAGAATTCAGCCTAGAAAACAAAAGTTGACACCAACATCAACGACAATGCCCTAAACATGGAGTGTGTTGGAAACCTATGTGACAACTGGGTGCTTCAAGCTGTTTGCAATGTTAGACCTTGAACTTTATTCTGTGGCCAAACAGATAAACAGATGCACGAAACTCATGGGCCACTTTAAAAAATATTCCATTTTGTTATTTAAGATTGTCCCATGTGATTTGGAAACAACTAACATAAATAATTATCGTCGGTGGGGAGTCAAAACCTCGTAACTCCAGCTTATTCAAGCTGTAGTTATGAGGTTTTGACTCCCCACCAGCGTTATGTAATTCTGGCATAAAATCTCTGCTTCCAATCAATTACAACAACAGATTATCTTTCTCAAAATAAATCTTGTCTAATTAGCTGTAAATGCAGAACTTTATAGTATCTGCTTTATTTCATGTAAAACAATTATTATACTGCAGAATCAGGGAATATTTATTAAGGTACAGCTTATTGTTTTTTCAAAATTGCAAGAATTTGAACTGTTCCAATTTGTAAACTAATGTAGACAACCGAAAAGGATGTTAAGGAATTGATTGATCTGTATTTTTCCACCAAGAACACATTAATTGCACATCTTTAACCCGTTAAAAAGTCTTTGATGAAGAGATGTGATATATTGGTTGTATCATGCAATATGATCATTAACTATTCCCTACAACCAAAACATTTCAAACAAGTCAAAATTGAGAGCAACAGTCCTAGATATCAAAATAGTTGTTTATAAAGATAAGATTTGTGTACAATGTAGCACAAAACATATTATGAAAAAAAAAGGGAAAATGATGATTATCAGCATTTTTCTCTTAATTTGTCTACATGTTTTTTAAAGCCTTGTCTATTAGATGCATAAAAAATGTTATTGTTTAGGAATAAGTAATGTGTACCTCGACAGATAGGTATAACCATTTCCCAAACAAAATCGGCTTTTCATGTCCCTAATAGAAAAGGCTTGGGAAAACATCGAGGAAATAGAAGAAAATGCTGGTAACCAGCATTTTCTCCTTTTGTCACAATATTTTTTGTGCTATTTTGTACAGTAGTTCTTTCTGTACTATTTCTTTTTAATTGGACAAGGAGATACTTTTTGCTGTTTGGAAAGGGTTAAAAGTTTTTAACTGATCCAAGAATTTTCAATATCTTTTCTTTTCTCCTATAATATTGTCTTTAACCCATTGGCATTACCACCACACAGCGATTCCTTTTGACTCCCCACAATATTATGGCTCTGGAAAACATTGTGGAAAATAAAGAAATTGCTTGTGACAAGCAATTTCTTCATTTCCCACAACGTTTTAGATACGCAAAAAGACCGAAAAAAGTAGAATTTGATTCGCTTGAAATTGTCGTCTGCAACATCTTTGAATTTGGTCTAGTCTGAAATTTTGTCGTTTGGTAAAGGGTTAAAACAAAATTTGACACCATCCCAAACAAGACCTTGTTTTGACGTGCCTGGCAGACATGGCTTGAGAAATCATTGAGACAAAAGAGGAAATAGCTGATTACCACCAGTTTCTCCTTTTGTTACTCAATAGTTTCAGGTTTTACACTGATCCAAGTTTTATATTGCTCATTTTTGTCATGTTGTTTTCAGTATTTATGCCTAAAATTTGTGTATTTATTCAAATGCAACTTGATTGAGAAGGTGGCATTTTGGGTAATAAATAAGTAATATAAGTGTCTAATTCATCTATTCATCTTTGTACAATTTTAGGTAATATGTCCAATACATGATTGGGTATTGCTTAACTGTTGCGCAATTTTCTTTTATTTAAAAGTTATTGCACATTCCCAACAATGCCCCTGGCTCTGTTTAGTTGACAAATAGAATTACTTCCTTTTGTCAGGTCTGCATATATAAGTTTTGACCATTTTTACAGCCATATAGAATTAGGAAATCAGTCTTTTTAGATACAACTCTGTGTGCAGTAACTTTGTGCTAGATAAAATTGTCTAAGTGACTTTACTTTTCAATAGATTAATCTTTGTGAAATTTGGACTGTGTGTTTCTTTGTGAAATCTCTAAATCAATACAGAAGAAAAACTTTGTGTCAACTTATTAAAACTTTGGAAACAGCTCTACTTCTTCATTTATTTGACTTCTTCCTTCCTGTGTCAGTGATGTACAACTTTAGAAGTCCCCACATTATGGGTGGTCATTTTACCCCTCATAATAGTTTGGTGGAGAATCCGGGTACCCGACCCCCGGTTATTTCAACAGAGTTCAAGAGAGTTGCTGAATATTCCCCATTTTGTCAGCATGAACAATCAACAGGACTTAAGTGTGGAATGACATATTTGGATTTTCATGTGTGTCCAGCAAAAAGAAGGAAGTGTTATTCGTGTAAGAGGTATGGGCATTATGCTTCTCTATGTTTCAATAGAAGTAAATCAGTACCAATTCCCCAGACCGTACCAAGAAATATGGATCTTCCTGTTACAGATACAAAAGTTTGCTCTGTGAATTTAGATAGTGAAAACAAAATGGACAAACTGTCTGATCAACTGGCTAATTTGGAAAATAAACTTAATCAGACAACAACCAAAATGATTTCTTTACTGGAAGCTGATAATGAATACAAATCCAAGGTAGAACATTTGAACAAAGAGATAACAATACTCAAAAGTGATAATTTGGCTCTCTCTGATAAAAACTCAAAGTTACAGATGGAAATTGAAACTTCAAATTCAACGTTAGAAAAAACGAAAGATGACATCAAGGAAATAAGTGACCAGCTAACTACTCTCTACATACACTATGTTACCGTAGAAAATTGTAGACATAATTTGGTTAATGTTGTGCAGGAATTATTTAGAGAATCAGGAACTATCTATCGAATGGTATGGGAACTCGGACCTCATGGCAACTGCAAAAAATGTGGATTCGCTGTCCATGGTTGGAAGGACAAATGCCCAGCAAAAGAACGTGAGTGTATGATGTGCAGAAAGACAGGACATTTCACCATAGCTTGTAAACAGATTAACTATGCCCAATTCATGCCAGAACCAAATGATAAGACTATAAAAGTGCTTAAGAACTGGCAAAACAAACTAGGATAGGCCTAGTTTCCTTCTTGAGAAATTACAGATTCAGGTCGAAAATTGAAAAATAGAAAATAATAGACTTTCGGGTCGAAAGTTAACATAGTTCGGGGATTTTTTTATATTGCTCATTTTTGTCATGTTGTTTTCAGTATTTATGCCTAAAATTTGTGTATTTATTCAAATGCAACTTGATTGAGAAGGTGGCATTTTGGGTAATAAATAAGTAATATAAGTGTCTAATTCATCTATTCATCTTTGTACAATTTTAGGTAATATGTACAATACATGATTGGGTATTGCTTAACTGTTGCGCAATTTTCTTTTATTTAAAAGTTATTGCACATTCCCAACAATGCCCCTGGCTCTGTATAGTTGACAAATAGAATTACTTCCTTTTGTCAGGTCTGCATATATAAGTTTTTACAGCCATATAGAATTAGGAAATCAGTTTTTTTAGATACAACTCTGTGTGCAGTAACTTTGTGCTAGATAAAATTGTCTGAGTGACTTTACTTTTCAATAGATTAATCTTTGTGAAATTTGGACTGTGTGTTTCTTTGTGAAATCTCTAAATCAATACAGAAGAAAAACTTTGTGTCAACTTATTAAAACTTTGGAAACAGCTCTACCTCTTCATTTATTTGACTTCTTCCTTCCTGTGTCAGTGATGTACAACTTTACAAGTCCCCACATTATGGGTGGTCATTTTACCCCTCATAATACAAGAATTTCCAAGATCTATTTCTTCCTATGAAAATGTTTGCTGGTACTATATAAGGGACATATAAAACCAAGAATTGTTTGAAAAAAGTTAAAAAATATGTGGAAAGCATAGTAATTGCTGCAAAGTGTTTCTTTTCATCAAGTTTCCGTTTTTGTTAAAATTTCCAACAAAATTTTAATGGTTCAATAATTAGTTTAAATCGGAGAGAATCTGCGTTACTGTGACAACCAGAACTGTCGCAAAGCGGACAAATACCCCCCACTAGCGCGTTGTCACTGAAAAAGTGCTAAAGTTCAAAGTGACATAACTCTGAAAATACTGCCTGGATCAAGATGAAAATTGCAGGTGCACAACTTCATATGATAGGAAACAACCTGCTAAAATTTCAGCAAAATCGGTCAAAAACTGTGGGAGGAGAAGAGGACACAAAATTATGTCCACGGACGGACGGACGGACAGACGGACGGACGGACAACCTGAATCCAGTATACCCCCCATAACTTTGTTGTGGGGGGTATAATGAGCTACAGATAAGCTGGGTTTTAGACTGTTCAAATCACAAAATATCATTTATTATTCATTTAACACTTTGTTGTGGGTACCAAGTTGAATCATCTTATATATATTATTCAAATGCCTATCCACAACATAGGGTTTGGATTTGATTTTAAAATTTGAAATCTTTCTTACCGATTCTTCATTTAGGGACATGTAACTTGATATATTTCAACAAAATTTGGGAATTCTAAATAAGAAGAAATATACATTTTTCATGTCAGGCAAAACCTTTTTGAACTTGGTAGATTTATACTCATTTAAGATAGACACTAAAATTTGAGATTTAAGATGCCCCATCAAATCCCACAAAGCCTGTGCTCAAACAGCTTATCAGCTCCTAACCCTTTCAAAAAAACTTTTTTTCACATTTCTTATAGAAAACTCTAAGATAATACTTCAGGCAAAAGATGAAAATGCTGGTATTCAGCATTTCCTCCTTTTGACTCAATACTTTATTTGCTATATTGTTCAGAAATCCTATCTTTAACAAAATCATTATTTTTCATCTGCACACAGCTTTAGAATTCAACAACTCTTCAATTCCGACTTTTGAGAGAGAGAGCTTAAGTCATCTTGTCATTACTTAATAAAAACTTCTAAAATAATTTCCAAATTCTATCATCAATATGGGTCCTATTCCAATTATAAGAGTTTCATTGGACTATATGACTTACACAATGATAGAGAACATTATTTGGCCTTCAATTTGGGTCATAAGAATGTCAATCAAAATTGTCTGCAAAATTTATGCAAACACAACGATCAACAAAATTCTTTAATTCTGACTAGTATATTGGATAGTATGCGAGCCTGCAAAAGTCACAACCTGAAGCATTTCCTTTTTAACCCTTTCCCAAACGACAAAATTTTAGGGTGATCCACTTCAAAAACTGTTAAAAATGACAAAGAGAATGTAATTAAAGAAAGAATTTGTGTAAAATATGACACAGAAAATATTGAGACAAAAGGAGAAACTGCTGATCATCAGCAGTTTCTTCTTTTGTCTCAATGTTTTTCCAAGCTTGTCCTATTAGAGACGTCAAAACCAGGTCTTGTTTGGGAAAGGGTTAAGAGTTTTTCATTCAGACTTGTTACGATATAGGTTTACTTAACTACAACTTGCAAACCAGGAGGTGATGTATTCGATGGCTCTAACAGCTGAAGAATGAAAGTCTTTAGAAAACAAAACATCATCACACACATTCAAGACTATCCAAAAAAGGCTTCATGATTTAGTTTTCCTGACCAAAAAATATTATCAAGCTAGCTTAAAGTGCAAGAAGCCCCAAAGATTGCCTTAACTTCTCTTGAAAACAATTAAATGCAGAAGAAATCAAGGCCATACAATTTTGTATTGTTTTATCCTAATCAGAAGTGTCATTGTAAGGCATCCAAAATGCTTTTTAGAAAAACACTCAAACCATTCCCAACTAGAAAAACCTGAAGGTCTTGAGTCGCTCCACAGTCCTGAATTTCTTTTAATATCAAATCCAAGTTTTGACTAGATTTTTGAATACTTATGGTTCTTACAGCAAAAACAAAGTCAAAAGCAGCAATCATGTGGTCAATGCAAAAAGAAAGTAAATGATTGACTAATATTTTAGGGATGTTAGAGCGATAATAAAATTGAAAACTGTGATTTTGCCAAATTCAAAGACAAATAATTCAGTATGTATATTTAAAATCAAATCGAAAATTAAACACATGCAAGATGTTATGGTCACTATCATTCTTTTCAAATTTTGTCTATATTAGTCAATATTTGTGGCTTCAAGAGTGGAAAAAGTGTCGAAAAACTGAAATTTTGTCAATTTCAAGGGCACATAACTCAGATTGTAACAGTGTGATAATGTTGAAAATTACACATAAGCAAGACCTTGTTGTCAACAAGATTCTTTCCAAGTATCATCTTGATTGGTTAACATTTGTGGTTGTTAGAGTGAAAACAAAGTCAAAATACAGCTGAAAATGGCAATTTTGTCAAATTCAAGGGCACATAACTCATGATGTAAGATTCCGATCAAGCTGAAAATTACACCCAGGCAGCATATAATGTTTATATATATTCTGCTCAAATTTTGTCTTGATTGGTTAATATTTATAGATTTTATAGTAAAAATAAAGTCAAAACCAGCAAAATAGAGCCGAAAATGGCAATTTTTTGCAATTTCAAGGGCACATAACTCATGATGTAAAATTCAGATCAAGCTGAAAATTTTACCAAGGCAAGATCTTATAGTCAGTATTATTCTGTCAAAGTTTTGTCTTGTTTAGTCAATATTTGTAGTTGCTAGAGTGAAAACAAAGTCAAAATACAGCTGAAAATGGCAATTTTGTCAATTTCAAGGGCACATAACTCATGATGTAACATTCAGATCAAGCTGAAAATTTTACCAAGGCAAGATCTTGTAGTCAGCATGATTCTGTCAAAGTTTTGTCTTGATTGTTCAATATTTGTAGATTTTAGAAGAAAACTAGTCAAAACCTGTTATTTTTGACATTCAAGGGCAGATAACTCAGGTTATACTGATTCAATCCATATTCTTTGAAGGAATCTGAGAGAGGGTCACCCAAGGATCATTCCTGTGAAGTTTGGTTGAAATCCATCCAGTAGTTTTTGAGAAGAAGATTTTTAAAGAAAAAGTTTACGGACGGACGGACGGACGGACGCACGACGGACACACCGCCATGACAATAGCCCGCTGGCCTGAAAGGCCAGTGGAGCTAAAAATTAATGCCTCAAAATAAAAGGCTTTGGAAAACATGATGGAAATGATGAAATTGATTGTGACAAGCAACCTCACTGGTGGTGAACTCGGCCAAAGCGAGGGACATTTTTTCGTGATCATTGTTTTCCGTCGGTGTTGTTATAAAATATCGAAGCCGTAGTTACGAGATTTTATAACAACACCAACAGTTTATCAATACAAAACGGTAAACCCGGTCTGTTTTTACAACAAGTTCAATGTCATTAGAAAAAAAATCTAAACTCACATTTAAACGCAAAATATCTATACCTTGTTGTAGCGAAAATTGTTTTAGTTGACCACCAGTGAACCTCTTCATTTCCAATCTTCTTCATTTCCAATGTTTTCTATCCAGAAAGACAAAAAATGTAAAATTTCCCTCATTTGAAGTTTTCTGTCTGCTTTTTTGTCTGCATTATCTTGGATTATAGACTAGTCAAAAAATTCTGCCATCTGGAAATGGAACTAGATCCCCCATAAATCAAGGTTATGTAATTGTGGGGTGAAAATGTTTATCTAATACCAATTTTATTTCAGTATTATTGGTTGTTATTGTATTACCCCTAAAATGCTGGAGTTTCTTTTCATGAAATACATGATAAACCCATCAATCTATTCAAGGTTATACAGGGTTTCCACCAGTCAAAGGAAAGAGATTTCCCTGACTTCGCCGACACAATTTGAAAATTCTTGCCTGTATTTTCAAATTTCCCTGACAGTTCACTAATTCTCTGACAATTCCCTGACCTTGAAAATAGTAATATTTCCCTGACCTTTCCCTGACTCATAGCAACCCTGTGGGGTAAATATTGCCATCAAACACTACTTTCTTTACATTAACACTAGTTAATTTTGAAGCAAGGTCTTTCTTAATAGACAATATTTCAGAATTTCCAAGGACAGATCGTCACACTAACATTAGGTTCTAGAACAGGTATTTTTACACTTTCGTGAATACAGAGTTTGAAATTTCAACCTTCGTATACAGCAGATAGCAGATAGACTATTCTGTTACTAGAAATCTCTTAAACCAGGCTTCACTTCAACAATCTGTAAGCACCATCAGGTAGAACACTTCAAGATGATTCCAACTGTACCAAAATCTCAATTTTCAAAAAAAATCAATTACACCAGTCTAATTTAAAGGTAACAAGATTTTTAAAAGGTTTTCACCATTCAACAGTAGTAAAAGGAAAATTCTTACCTTGACTGCTTCCAGCAACAAAATATTCCGCGCTGTCTCCCTTTCTTGGTCTGCTTTTCAAATCTACACAAACTGCTCTGGATGTTGTAGGGAATATTTCAATTTGTGAACAGGGATCAATCTGATTGAAACTGCAGCACTGGACTGTTTGATGCAATCAAGTTACACATCATTTTACACGGTATTTCAGTCATATCGTGGTGGATGGAGCACCTAACCATGATTCTCTCACCAGTACTACGACACTATACTTTTCAAGCCTCCAGCTGTTCATCCCGCTTAGGTGTGAAATGGGTGAAGACAGGTCAGGAGGGATATTCACCGCAGCCAGGGATTGAAGCTTCGACCCCTTGATTTTAACCCTTTCCCAAACAAGACCTGGTTTTGACGTCCCTAATAGAATAGGCTTGGGAAAACATTGAGACAAAAGAAGAAACTGCTGATAACCAGCAGTTTCTCCTTTTGTCTCAATATTTTCTGTGCCATATTTTACACAAATCCTACCTAAAATAACATTCATTTTGTCATTTGTGGCAGTTTTTGAAGTGGATCACCCTAAAATTTTGCTTCAACCCCTCTATTGCAAGTCAGACACACTACCGAGTGTGTCATGGCTTTGTTTCTGTGGGACTGCAACAGAGAAGAATTTGCACAAAGTTGGACTGATGGACAGGTGGACTGGGGCAGCATAAAAATAGGGTCATAAATGTCAGGAAGTCACACATTATCAAAATTTGTAACACAAAGAAACTTACCTCAGCGTCTAGGAACACATGGCATTGTGCTGTTTTCCCATCACGGCCTGCACGTCCAATCTCCTGCACATAACTCTCGAAGCTTTTCGGCATGTTGTAGTGAATGATTCCCCGCACATCTGCCTTATCCAAGCCCATACCAAAGGCTACGGTGGCCACTACGACCCGTAGGTTGCCCGACATGAAGGAGTTTTGTACACGCTTTCTCTGGGCCGGAGATAAGCCTGCATGGTAACTTTCCGCATCCCATTCTAACTTTGGCTCTGAAAATCAAGAAAACTTTATGAGAAATATTCTTCTTTTGTTTTGATCTCGGTTTGGTAGACCCTTTCAAACTGTAATCTACTGTACCATATTCCCCGGAAAGTCCTAAAGCATTTGCATGAGCTTAGACCGGTTAACGCCAATGATACTGCTTGCACTTACAGCTTCTAGAGGAAAATGGAAAATAACAAACATAGAATCAGACCAGGCTTGTTTTGGAACAGATTAAATGAAATGATAGTGTAAAAAACCTTTTCAATTAGCTTAAAATGATATATTACATGACAAATAACAATTTAATTATTTGAAAGTGCATAAGCTGACAGCCTTCATGATTGGTTTCTAAAATGTTGGAAGACATCTCTTGGATAATGTCATTTGGTAGCAATATATCGTAACTTCATATCAAAGAAGCTGCATTTACAGCTTTTTTGTCTCGCACATTGGCGAAATAATGAGGTTGTAAAAGGAAAATGCATTCTCCACACACTCTCGTAAACAACAAAACAAAATGATCATTGAAGAAACAGCATTACATTTTGAGTATGCTTTAATAAGGAGATTGTCAGACTTAATTTAAGCTAGACAATCTTATTTCTTTCAAAAAGGTTATTCACTCCTATTAAAACTAGACAATCTTATTTCATTCAAAAAGGTTATTCACTCCTGTTAAGCCAATAAAGGACTTTGAACTTAGTTGTAAGCCATGACTTTCTTTTGCCTTTTGCCCAGTGACACAAATTGGTCCAAGTTGACATGGATTTGCAATCTGATAACATTGAAAAAACAAGAGCTGTCACTGTAAGATGACAATGCCTCCGACACCGCTTTGATTGTCATAAGGTCAAGGTCATCCAGGGGTCAAGGTCATCAAAGTATGTGCCTTCAAAAAGGTAATGTGCCAAGGAATGTTGTACTAAAATATGAAGTGAATATGTTAAGTAATAAGGAAGTTATGGCCAATGTTAAAGTTTTTGGACGGAATGACGGACAGACGGATGGACAGACGGAATAGTCAAATTTATGATGCCTCCCTATCGGGGGCATAAAAATAGGTTTCCTCCTGTTTGTCAATGGTATTCTCTTCTTAACATATTCCCACACAGTGACACCTTTTGACCTTACATTACAAGCCATCTGATTGGACGAGACATATGTCTCGGCCATTCAGATGGATTGTTGAGTAATTTTAAAGATAAACTTGGAATTAGACTGGTTGGTGAATATGACCCATGCCTCAAAATGCCCCTATTTCTAGGCCTATAGGGAACAAGAGGCCCAGGAGGGCCTGAATCGCTCCACTGGTTAAAGTGGAAGAATTATCCCACGATTTCTTGTAAGCCTTACACAGCGGCAGCCAAATCTTGATATTTGTGAATAAATTTTGAAGAGAGACTCAAAGAACATTCTTACAAAGTCTGGTTAAAATTGGCCTTATGGTTGATTTTTAAAGAATTTTCTTATGATTTCTGTAAGTCTGATAAGCCCCTTTCTCCCTGCCACAGCCACATTTTTTTGACAAATATAACAAGGTGTCAAACTGTCACAAGATAAGCCCATAACACTGCTTTATGTCAACAGGGGGAGCGGGTTGTTAAGTTTCATGGTCCTACCTAGTGTTGTAAAATCGGACTCAAATCATAATCGATAATCGAATTGAAACGGGACTTGGTTTCGATTCAATTATCGATTAATAATCGAAACTTCATTTTCTGTAATAAAACACTTGTGTTGATGGGTGTACTTAAAAAATCTAAAGTTTGTTACGCTGACAACAATAGTTATAAGTCTCTAGCAGAAGAAAGGTGCAAGCCAAGTGATCTTGTCTACGATTTCATTGATTTTATTAAAGCTATACTATATTCATTTGAGCTTTGGTTTCCTACATATGTATTTCTTTCTTTCAATGTGTGTGCGTGTGGGGGGGGGGGGGTGCGGTGGAGGGTAAGGGTCTTCCACAAGCCATCCACATGGAACAAAGTTATAATGTACTTCATAATTTTGATTTGTAGGCAAATTTCAAATTATTTTTTTCCATTTAAACAAATGTCTGGAGTGTCTGACTCTGCAATAAGTGTCTGCGTTTTAGTCCCATCCATTTACCCTAGTCCTTACTTAGACTGGTACCCATTCGTGTAAATAACTGAATTTACGACTGGGAACAGGTACTGCATTCTGTCATTTGATTGGTCAATCGATATAATCGATAGACCAATGAAACGGCTCGGTGTATGGAAAGCGTCACCTGTCCAGGCCGTCTGAGTGACCGTCACATATTAGCTATTACCGTACTTAAATCCGTAGTAGATTTCAGGTACGGGAACCAGACTAGTCCTTACTCAAAGAACAGCTTGACAATTTTTAGTATTTTAAGAGTTAAGGAGTTGGAGATAATTGATGCTAGTATCAAACAATCAAATCTCTTTCCCAAATTCACATCATCTGTCTAAAATAAAGTGTATTGGTGTCAAAAACAGTATTTTTTCGTATCCGGATTTAGGCATATGTCCGGTAACTGAAACACTTGATTACCAATAGAGGGTGTTTAAAAAGCTCTATTTAGACTCTTTTGTTTGTTTTCAATGTCATAAAATGAAATGAGTGGATGCTTTGAAGTGAAATGGCTTTATTTGCCCATTTTCCTTCCGTTACATGAATGTTTTTCTCCAAAATCATGTTATGAAAATGGTGCCGATGGTCGCTAGAAACGATGGAATTCCGCCGCTGCCAAACATTTTTGATTACTGATTTATTTGATTATTAGCAAAATATGGTCTTTTTATACCCGAATTAATATCTGCAAATACAATTTCAGTCTTTAATATTTGGATTACTCTTGATTCTTTCCTTTGGAAGCTAAAAAACAAAAGCAGACATTGCCATAAGTTATACGGAGCCGATTTTTTGGTAAAAACCAAAGACTTTAACGACATCGATTTTTCATACTCATAATCGATTGTCGCCGATTTTGGGCTTCAACGACGATTAATCGATTATTTCCGATTATCGTTACAACACTAGTCCTAGCTATTTTACTTTTCGAGATATGCCCTGGACGATTCAAGTATTAAAACAACAAAGGGCAATTACTCAAAATATAGGCTAGGTAGAGTTAAAATTCTTGTGCACTGCACTCCTCCTTAGTGAGATCTATACACCCATGAAGTTTCATGATCCTAGCTATAATACTTTTAGAGATATACTCCGGACAAGATTCAAGTATGAAAAACAACAAAGGGCAAAAACTCAAAAAATAAGCCAGGTAGAGTTATGGTTCTTGTGCACTGCACTCCCCCTTGGTGAGATCTATACACCCATGGAGTTTCATGATCCTAGCTATTACACTTTTAGAGATATACTCCGGACAAGATTCAAGTATGAAAAACAACAAAGGGCAATAACTCAAAAAAATAAGCCAGGTAGAGTTATGGTTCTTGTGCACTGCACTCCCCCTTGGTGAGATCTATACACCCATAAAGTTTCATGATCCTAGCTATTATACTTTTAGAGATATACTCCGGACAAGATTCAAGTATGAAAAACAACAAAGGGCAATAACTCAAAAAATAAGTTAGGTAGTGTTATGGTTCTTGTGCACTGCACTCCCCCTTGGTGAGATCTATACACCCATGAAGTTTCATGATCCTAGCTATTATACTTTTAGAGATATACTCCGGACAAGATTCAAGTATGAAAAACAACAAAGGGCAATAACTCAAAAAATAAGCCAGGTAGAGTTATGGTTCTTGTACACTGCACTCCCCCTTGGTGAGATCTATACACCCACGAAGTTTCATGATCCTAGCTATTATACTTTTAGAGATATACTCCGGACAAGATTCAATTATGAAAAACAACAAAGGGCAATAACTCAAAAAAATAAGCCAGGTAGAGTTATGGTTCTTATGCACTGCACTCCCCCTTTGTGAGATCTATACACCCATGAAGTTTCATGATCCTAGCTATTATACTTTTAGAGATATACTCCGGACAAGATTCAAGTTTGAAAAACAACAAAGGGCAATAACTCAAAAAATAAGCCAAGTAGAGTTATGGTTCTTGTGCACTGCACTCCGTAATTATGAGAAGAATACAACTGCCAAGTTTAAAGTCAATCGGACTTAAGGTGACAGAGTTATGCTCCGGACAAAGAAGTGGACGCCGCCGGACGCCCGGACGCCGGACATCACGGGTGATCCCATAATACGTCCCGTCTTCGACGGGCGTATAAAAATTGGTGAACAAATTTTAAAAAGAATGACTAAAGGCTCATTCCTGCAAAGTTTGGTTCAATTGGGCACACTGGTTGATTTTTTAAGAATTTTCTTATGATTTCTTTATGTCTGATAAGCCCCTTCCTCCCTGCCATGGCCACATTTTTTGACAAATGTAAAAAATTGTGAATAAATTTTGAAAAGAGAGACTCAAAGAACATTCCTGCAAAGTCTGGTTCAAATTGGCCCTATGGTTGATTTTTAAAGAATTTTCTTATGATTTCTTTAAGTCTGATACGCCCCTACCTCCCCGCGACGGCCACATTTTTTGACAAATGTAAAAATTTGTGAACACATTTTGAAAAGAATGACTCAAGGCACATTCCTGCCAGGTTTTGCTCAAATTGGCCCAATGGTTGATTTTTGAAGAATTTTCTTATGATTTCTTTAAGTCTGATAAGCCCCTTTCTCCCTGCCACGCCCACATTTTTTGACGAATCAAAAATTTGCGAACAAGTTTTGAAAAGGGTCACCAAAGGAACATTCCTGCCAAGTTTGGTCAAAATTGGCCCACTGGTATAAGAGGAGAAGATGTTTAAAGAAAAAGTTAACGGACGGACGGACGCACGCACGGACACACGGATGCACAACGGACACAACGCCATGACAATAGCCCGCTGGCCTGCGGCCAGTGGAGCTAAAAATTGGCCCAATGGTTAATTTTTAAAGAATTTTCTTAAGATTTCTCTAAGTCTGATAAGCCCCGCCCTGCCACGCCCACATTTTTTGACAAATCAAAAATTCGCTAACAAGTTTTGAAAAGGGTCACTCAAGGAACATTCCTGCCAAGTTTGGTCAAAATTGGCCAGCTGGTATAAGAGGAGAAGATGTTTAAAGAAAAAGTTAACGGACGGACGCACGGACGGACGCACAACGGACACAACGCCATGACAATAGCTCGCTGGCCTTTGGCCAGTGGAGCTAAAAACTTGGAAAACATTGGGGCAAAAAATAGAATGCTGATAATTTGAAAATATTTTTTACTGTTCTATATTTAGACCTTGAGCCACCAATAACCCCTGCTCCCCCCCCCCAGGGGGAATTTTGAAGGGTATGATTTTCTGAAAGCTTATACCAAATGCTACAAAATGAGTGTTGTTTGCACTCTGGCCGTTGGGGCTTTTGGTTGTAACCCTTATCTAAAACCCTTAACCCTTTTAATTTTTTTATTCAAATATACAAACATTTATTTGGTCATATCTTCATTGAATTTTGACCTACATATGTCAATATGGTATCAAATGAAAGCTTATGACTTGCTCTTTCATTTGTAGTTATTTTATGCAATTTAGCTCATTTGCATATTCATGCATATTAATGATTTTCCTTAAAATTGTCAATTTTTTATTAAAATTTGGTTAATAATTTCCAAAATAAGACGTTTTGTCCAGGGGGAATGTTGTAAACATGGTTTATCAGTAAGAACATTTTATTAGAAACATTTTGAGCCTTGTTTGCACTCTGGCGGTTGGGGCTTTTCGGCGTGACCCTTATCTAAACCCTTAACCCTACCAAATTGTTCATTCAAATTTTGAAAATGAATTTGGTCATATCTTGGTTGAATATTTACACACAAATGTCAGAATGGTATCAAATGAAAGCTTATGACTTGCTCTTTCATTCTAAGATATGTTATGCAAATTAGCTCATTTGCATATTCATGAATATTAATTATTTTTCCTAAAATTGCGATTTTCGACTAAAATCTGGTAAATACTTTCCAAAACAAGACATTATTGTGCAGGGGAATTGTGTAAACATAATTAATCTTAAAGAAAATCATGTAAGAAACATTTTGAGCGATGTTTGCACTTTGGCTGTTGGGGCATTTGGCCAAAACCCTTATCTAAACCCTTAACCCTATGAAATAGTTCAGTCATTTCAAAACGTTTTTTATCATATCTTGGTTGAATATTGACCTACAGATGGAAGAATGGTGTCAAATGAAAGCTTATGACTGTCCCAATAATTTGTCATAAATTTTATGCAAATTATCTCATTTGCATATTCATTAATATTAATGACATTGCTTAAAACTGTGACCTTTTTAGCGGATATTTTGTAAATACTTTCAAAAACATTGTGTTTCTACTCAAGGGGAATCATGTAAACATAGTTTATCTTAAATAACATTTTATTAGAAACATTTTGAGCAATGTTTGCAATCTGGCGGTTAGGGCTTTTGGCCGTGACCCTTTTCTAAACCCTTAACCCCATCAAATTTTTCATTTGAATTTTCAAAACGTTTTTGGTCACAGCTTGATTGAATATTGACCTATAGATGTCACTACGGTATCAAATGAAAGCTTATGGATGACTCTTTCATGTGCTATTATTTTCTATGCAAATTAGTTCATTTGCATATTCATGAGAATTAATGATTTTCCTTAAAATTGTGATTTTTCAGCGAAAACCTGTTAAATACTTTCAGAAAATACTTTCAGAAACAAGGCGTTTCTGTTCAGGGGGAATTATCCAAACATGATTTATCTTAAAGAACATTATATAAATAACATTATAAGTGATGTTTGCACTGTGGTAGTCGAAGCTTTTGGCAAAACCCCTTATCTAAACCCTTAACCCTATCAAATTGTTCATTAAAATTTTCAATATGTTTTTGGTCATATCTTGATCAAAAATTGACATACAAACGTCATAATGGTATCAAATGAAATCTAGTGAATTGCTTGTATATTTGCAATTTGCTCATTTGCTTATTCATGAATGTTATTGATAATAGATTCTTTAAATGTTTGGGATAAAACCCCATTTATTGTGGGAAATGCATAAAATGTATTCCATTTGACAGTGCTAAAGTATGTGTTATATAGTAACCCTGTAATGTTAAGTACATAGTAACCCTGTTATGTTTAGTACAATAAATGCTGATTGTTCTTTGCATTAAATAGACATTCTAGTGTTGATCTATGTTGGTTTCCATTATGATAAACTAGCCAAACTCCCTGAATGTAAGTAATTCCAAGATTGCCACCAAGTGTGATGTTAATCATTTTTGGTCAAATTGTCCTAAAACAGTGCAAAAAGTGAGTGTCTTTATATGGAATTTCATATGCTGATCTAAACCAGGTTTTAGTTGTAGCATTTAAATATCAGGAAAGAATTGAACTGAAAATATCTATGGCTATCTAATGTCATCCTTGAAAACATATGCCATATTGAAAGATATTGTATATTTATCGCAAGGGAACTATTTTCAATCCATTGTGAGGTTATACTATGCTGAAAGCACATAAGAGATATGTATAGGTTCCGAAGAATTTGAATGTACATTCAGCATGGGCTGTCAGTAGTATGGATCAGTTCACAGTTCACATCTGTTCTGATCTGATACAGACAAATAAATGCATTGTAAATAACTGCAATAATCTTTTGATCACAATCGGTTATTGTCTGTACTCTAGCTACATACGTACAGCGAGTACATTTCTTGATTTATGCATTTGATACATAGGCTTTACATATGGCACCCCAAGCTTAAATCATCTGAAGTTAAAATACCTCAATAGAGCATAAAGGAATGGTAACACCAGTGTCCCTGATCTGTCAGCCACATATCAAATACACTTACGGCCAACAAATTGACTTGGCTATGAGGAATACACAAGGAAGGGCTCTCCAGATTGAACAAAATCATGCTGTTTTCTCCATGTGAATGGCAAAAAATGGGACTTGATAATTGCTTAACAATGTTATCCTGCTATATGTTTGCAATTTGTCTACATTCCAGGATCTCTATTCAGCCATAAAAATTACAAAAATAATTGAAATAATTAATTTTATATGCGTATTAGGATAAAGTCCCGCAGGTTAGACACCTTTTGTATCATTATATGGCATTTGATAAAATGTTTATGTTCAAAGTCATATTTTGGGGCAATCAAAGGATAACATTCTGTCAACTAAACTAGATATAAGCAATAACACCAGCACAATACATGGAATCAATTAAACGTATTTGCACTTAAACAATAAAGATTAAAAAAATCAATTGGAAACTAAATACATACATTGATAATAAGATTTATAGGAACAAAATATGATGGGTTGCACACTTTAAAATCGCAGTTACTTCCAAACAAAATACCAAATAGATCTCAAACAAGGCTTATATGTTGCTAAAAGAGTGAACATGGATATCAGATGGTTAAAAACTCATGAGAAAGAAAAAAAATCCCACCTTTTGGTAGGTATTTAACTTGAGAACAATCACAAATTGTAGATAAACCATTAATATACATGCATATGCAAATGAGCCGATTTGCATAAAATAACTGAAAATTAAAGAAAAGAAAATCATTAATTCTCATGAATATGCAAATGAACTAATTTGCATAGAAAATAATAGCACATGAAAGAGTCATCCATTAGCTTTCATTTGATACCATTCTTACATCTGTAGGTCAATATTCAATCAAGCTATGACCACGTTTTGAAAATTCAAATGAAAAATTTGATGGGGTTAAGGGTTTAGATAAGGGTCACGGCCAAAAGCCCTAACCGCCAGATTGCAAACATTGCTCAAAATGTTTCTAATAAAATGTTATTTAAGATAAACTATGTTTACATGATTCCCCTTGAGTAGAAACACAATGTTTTTGAAAGTATTTATCAAATACCCGCTAAAAAGGTCACAGTTTTAAGTAATGTCATTAATATTCATGAATATGCAAATGAGATCATTTGCATAAAATTTATAACACATTATTGGGACAGTCATAAGCTTTCATTTGACACAATTCTTACATCTGTAGGTCAATATTCAACCAAGATATGATAAAAAACGTTTTGAAATGACTGAACAATTTTATAGGGTTAAGGGTTTAGATAAGGGTTTTGGCCAAATGCCCCAACAGCCAAAGTGCAAACATCGCTCAAAATGTTTCTTATATGATTTTCTTTAAGATTAATTATGTTTACACAATTCCCCTGCACAAAAATGTCTTGTTTTGGAAAGTATTTACCAGATTTTGGCCGAAAATCGCAATTTTAGGAAAAATAATTAATATTCATAAATATGCAAATGAGCTAATTTGCATAACATATCTTAGAATGAAAGAGCAAGTCATAAGCTTTCATTTGATACCATTCTGACATCTGTGTGTAAATATTCAACCAAGATATGACCAAATTCATTTTCAAAATTTGAATGAACAATTTGGTAGGGTTAAGGGTTTAGATAAGGGTCACGCCGAAAAGCCCCAACTGCCAGAGTGCAAACAAGGCTCAAAATGTTTCTAATAGAATGTTCTTACTGATAAACTATGTTTACAACATTCCCCCTGGACAAAAATGCCCTTTTTAAGAAAGTATTTATCAAATTTTCGCCAAAAAAATGGAAATTTTAAGGGAAATCATTAATATTCATGAATATGCAAATGAGCTAATTTGCATAAAATAACTTCAAATGAAAGAGCAAGTCATAAGCTTTCATTTGATACTATTTAGACATCTGTAGGACAATATTCAATGAAAATATGACCAAATAAGTATTGTAAATTTGAATGAAAAAAATGATAGGGTTAAGGGTTTAGATAAGGGTTAAAGCCAAAAGCCCCAACGGCCAGAGTGCAAACAATGCTCAAAATGTTTCTAAGATATTGTACTTTATGAAAAACTATGTCTACAAAATTCCCCCTGGGGGGGGAGCAAACATGTTTCTGGCTCAGGGACTAATTGAACATAAAGGGGGTGTCTCACGAATAGGAAAAATAACATGGGAGTCTGCCCACGCTCGGAATTAACTGAAATTTGGCGTGAAGTTAGTACACTAGATAACGGTTCATATTCATGAAATGTTTCAAATCGCACATTCCAGAAAACAATTTTCTCGGAATTTAAAGTTTTCACCATGAAAAAAGAGGGTGCCCTGATTAAAACAGTGTGCAAGCGTTCTGGTTGTTGGTTTCATCGCGTAATTTATTCTAAAAATAATGCCCAGTAGTCCGTGATCCTGTATGAAACAAAAATATATATAATTATGTACAAAAAATTGTTTTATATCAACTGATGTAAGGGGGTAACCCAAAAATTCATTGTTTTAAACATTTTAAGCAAATTCTGTTCAAAAATTTTCTTTGTTCCAGTTTTTGTCAAGATTTGAAAATCATGTAAAAGTTGCGCACAAATATACTGATGATTATCGTGAAATATTGAGAAAAAATAAAACTGGTAAAATGTTGCTTTTGGAATTTCCCCCTGCATAGTGCACATTTCCAAGAATGGACAAAATTAAGATTTTTTAAAAATGACTTTTTTCAAATGTTTTGTTTACTTTTTGGTTATTTTAGTTTACCTGAGGATAAATCAAGATGCAAGGCATTTTTTCGGTTATTTCCTGTCATCTGTCCGTGTGTCTGTCTGTCTGTTGGCATTTTCTCAAAAATTCTTTTTTCTCCCAATCTAATATGTAAATCTTTTTGAAACTTGATAAAAAGTATACCTGGGTTAAAGGAGTACAACTCTGTGTATTAGAATTTCTTTTTGTCATAAACTTTTGTTGCTGTGGCAGCATAAAAGGGGAAACATTTCATATAATAAAAATAAGCTCTTTTTGTAAAGCTTTACACAGTTATGAGGTTTTAAATTTTGTATGTAAGTTTGCTAAGGGGTAGACTTCAAAGTTGGTTACAATATTTTTGTCCAGGGTCACATTAGATCTTGTCCCAGGTGTACCTAGTTTACAAAAAAGAGAGGAAATTTTCTATAAATTTTTTTTTAAATTATTCAAGTCAGTCGTGATTCATGAAAGCTAACAGCAAGAGTTATTTATAGATCTTTTGAAACACGAGAAAGCAAATAAGAAAAAGCACCGATTTCTCTGATGGCATTTGACAATCGTGCAAAAGTGAAAATATTGTTGTGATGCATAAGAAACAGATAATCCAGCTCCCATGTGACTTTTAAGGGCTATTGATGGCTAAACAACATGTTAATCATATGACATCATTGAAATGTGTATAAATTGTGTATCAATACAGGTTAAGCTATGGTCAGAAAAATAATTTGAGAAAATAATTGCACCCTGTTTTATCCCATTAGGGCCACGTTTTGAAATATTCAAGCACATTTTCAACTGTGTAACTGAAAAGACATAATGCTGTAACAGTCTTTTACTGAATCATAGGGGGCCATCCATATCATGTTAGTTCATTAGGGGCGCTTAGAGCAAAAATATTTGGTTATGTATTGGTTACCCGGAAGGGCACCTTTTGATGCTTTACCGTACCAGTTCTAAGCGTTTTTTCAATGTCATAACATTTGGCTTGAGATTTGTTGCATGTCATAGTCTCACTAAAAATGGTGCATAGACAATGTGACCAAATAGTAAAGAAAACTTGCAATGTGTATATGTATGCCTATCTTGGCTTCCATACATGTAATTTTGTAAATATAAGTAATATCTATATTAATTCTATGCTTTTTCCAATGAGTTTTTTTGGGCATGAATATTGCTGTAGGTTTGTACTGTATGCTACAGTTGATTTTACTGAATATAAAAATGTTTTAGGAGCACAATCAAATTTTTACTGAATACAAGTTTTGGACCAAAACATCACCTTCATCAATAATATGTATTATATGACATTGTTACCGGTTTTGGATTTCTATATAATTTGGCTCAAAGTAAGAGGAAATATGTAGCATGTTTTTGTGATGATATGGAATCTTGACAAAGACTCCAACATACTTAACTTTGGAATTCAATTTTACACTTTTCCAAAATTTTGCTGAAAAATATGCATTTTTTCATGATTAATTCAATAAAAAACATTCATAACTAGAACTGTCGCAAAGCGGACAAATACCCCCCACTAGCGCATTGTCACTGAAAAAGTGCTAAAGTTCAAATTGGCATAACTCTGAAACTACTGCCTGGATCAAGATGAAAATTGCAGGTGCACAACTTCATATGATAGGAAACAACCTGCTAAAATTTCAGCAAAATCGGTCAAAAACTGTGGGAGGAGAAGAGGACACAAAATTATGTCCACGGACGGACGGACGGACGGACAGACGGACGGACGGACAGACGGACAACCTGAATCCAGTATACCCCCCCCCATAACTTTGTTGTGGGGGGTATAATAACTTTGTTGTGGGGGGTATAATAATTTCCTCAAGTACCTTTTCTGGTATGAATGTAATGCCATATGTGTCTCGGATCAAATTCAATTGACAGATCTTGAAAATACACAAAACTAAAGTTTTGCGACACATGAAAAAGGGGCCATGTTTCATGTCAGAGTGGGAATAAGTCAAGGTGGCTTTTTGGAATCCAGTTTGGATTACCTAAGAAACTAAATGCATTTTCATAGCTTGTATGGTCCTTTATCACCATGCAGAATTAAAAGAAAATTCATGCGTGGGCAGATTTGAGACACCCCCTTTGTACATAAATTGCATCTTTGTCAACACCCATTTCCAAATCTGAAGCAGCTTTAAAATTAGAAACATTCTAAATTTTTGCCATTTAGGAAAAGGCTAATGCTACGGTCACAAATCACTAAATGCCACCGCCCGGCCTGATAACTGCCAGTTTTTGTATAAATTCGGCCGGTGGCAGCCCTGCGGCATACAACATAGGCAGGCGGCAGTTGGCATTTAGGACGCCGCTAGGTGGAAGTTACAATTTTAACAACTAGAACTGTCGCAAAGCGGACAAATACCCCCCACTAGCGCATTGTCACTGAAAAAGTGCTAAAGTTCAAAGTGGCATAACTCTGAAACTACTGCCTGGATCAAGATGAAAATTGCAGGTGCACAACTTCATATGATAGGAAACAACCTGCTAAAATTTCAGCAAAATCGGTCAAAAACTGTGGGAGGAGAAGAGGACACAAAATTATGTCCACGGACGGACGGACGGACAGACGGACGGACAGACGGACAACCTGAATCCAGTATACCCCCCCATAACTTTGTTGTGGGGGGTATAAAAAGTTAAAATTCTAACTGCCACCGCCCGATTTTTTTCAAGTTTGCAAGTCGCCCTGCCACCGGCCGGGTGCATTTCGAAGTCGCGCGGTGGCTGTCAAGTGGCAGGCGGGCCACAGCGCGATTTTTACTCGGTCTTGGTGCTTGAAGGTCTTCCAAAATCGTAACTGCCACTTTCCTTCACCCGGCCTGCCGCCGTTATGCCATTGGCATGCCACCGTCAGATTTCTAAATATCTGCCGGTGGCAGGGCGGAGATCAAAAGGCAGCAGGGAGGCGGCTGGAAGGTGGCAGGACGGCGATATACCGAGTGTAGACTCGGACCCTGAATATAAATTCATCCTCCATATCCTCCTCCTCACTGCTGTTACTGTGTTCGTGGGGATCTTGTCTAGAGGGCTTTTGGGCTGGCGCCTTGCTTTTGCCCTTTCCGTTGCATTTATTAGGCGGCGTTTTCACAGTCCTACTGTAGGCTTTAGCTATTTTGAGAACAATTTTAACTTTTGAGAGCAGTCAAAATTTTAAATTCCTCGGAAACTAGCCTGCCGCCGTCAGATTATCGGGCGGGCGCCGGGCGGTGGTAGTTAGAACGTGCGATTGCCGGCCGGTGGCACGTGAAATATTGAAGGTCGCCCGGCGGTGGCAGTTTAAAGCTGACAGTGGCAGGCCTGCCACCTGCCTGCCACCTGACAGCTACTGGCCTGATGACGACACGCGCACCTTGTACCTTTGAAACCGCCTGCCGCCGCGCGGGCCCCGTCAGGCGGCATTTTAGTGGCAGTTATTTATGACCACTCGCAGCGATTCGTTAAAAAAATCGCCCGATGGCATTCGAGTTTAGGAATTCGCGGAAGTAAAAAAATCTCGTCTGCGTTGGCAGTTTCACATTTAGTGAATTGTGACCGTAGCATGAACAACACTTTATTTACAGACTACAGGGCATTAGCCTGTGTTTATTATCCATTTCTCTAATAAACAAGAATCCATATAAAAATCCAAGGAGAATTCTGCTGAGGAACCATGAAAATGATGTAATTATTCCAGATTTTTATGACCATTATCTTCCTGATACATAAACAGACACACATAAACTCAGCAAAACTTCTAATCGGTCACTTTATATTTTGCGCCATAAAATCAATAAACAAACGATTCCAAACATTGTATTCAGGAATACTGTTGAAGAAATCAATTTCCAACATGACTGTTGCAATTCGATTATTTAAGGACTTTTTAGTAAGATCTAACAACAGTTCTTAAAGAGGTACCCTCGATTTCAAAATTCACAAATCAAGAAGAGCAGTGTTAGTAACGTGTGTGGCCACCGTTAGCTTCAATAACAGCTACATACTAGCTTGTCGTGGAAAGGATAATGTTAAAAAAGTCAATCACAATCCAATTCGTCACTCTGAGACTCACCGTGACAGCGATAAACGAGCACACGTCCGTCGGCAAACTGATGCAAAGTTGTGGTCAAAATCGTTAAGTAAACGTTGGCCAAGGGTAGCCCTGGTAAAGAGAAGGTAACGTCGCGCCAAAGCTAGACGGACATTTCGATGACGTCTACAGATTACAACACCTGAGTGGATACGTTCAACGAATTCCAACACTTTACAGCCTACTGTGCACAGTATGGGGTGTAATGTTGCGTTCATGTCGACCCCGCAGTCAACCTGAAGTGATTGAAGCCGGGAGGAATCTGTTCCTTTTATATGACAAAGGGAAATAATGGTCCTGGCGATCTAAGGTAACTTGTCGTCTCCGTCTCCGATGGCGAACTGCAGCACTTCCGGTGGCCTGAAATTCCATGTGTAAGGCCTTGTTGGTTAAAATAAGCCTACATAAACGTTCTGGCGACTTGAAAATGGATGGAAACAAATTATCAAAACTGCATAAAAGAAAACAAGCCTCGATTACCACCTACTTCCGGTTTTCTCTGCAACTAAATTTTGCCAGTCGTAAACGAAGGCCCCGTTGTAGCATTCCGACGGCCCTGCCTCGCACTTCGTGTGTCATTCTGGTCATGTTATGTGTTTTTCTGACTATACAGTCGATAGAGACCTCACGTGTATAAACTGGATCGTGGCTTTTGTTGCACGAAAACTTTTCACGTGCAAATCGGGAAAACGATGTACATGGACATCTTTACCACCCCTCAATGTTTCAGCGCTCTCAAAAATACGCATAGTCAATGATATGGGCTAAAAATAACACATGTAAATTTTTACACTAATTGGTCGATTTATAATCGAGATATAGCAATTGTAAAAGTGACCGATTAGAACTTTTGTTAAGTATATAAAATGTTTTTACATAGGCTCAAAAAACTTTTGTCACACTAATTCTAGTATACTCTTATTGCTTTAGCAGGCAGCAGAATAGATCATTTTCTTGTATTCCCTTACCTTAATGTTTTCCAATGCTTTTTCAATCTAAATCAAATGAGAGATTGCTTGATAAAGGGTTTTACCCATTCCCAGATGGCAATTTAGCGAAACATGAATGCCCCAGAGTTGCCAATGTTAAGTTTTCGGACAGACGGATGGACGGACAGACACAAGTAAAACAATATGCTCCAATCTTTTGATATGAAAGCATGAAATATTGCTGACGACAATTTTAAGCGAATGGTATTTTACATTTTTTTCTTGTATTTTGTTTGTTTTATTGTTCTGTTTTTGTTTGTTTGTTGTTGGTGGTGGTTTTTTTGTTTGTTTGTTTTGGTTTTTTGTCAGTTAAACACCAATGCCTCAATGTTAGGTTCACAATAAGTTTTTGGACAGACAAACAGGCAGGCTAATGGTGTTTTAGGTCCCACTCAACTACTAAGGTCATATGGAGATGGAACCTCGGCTTAGAGTCTCATCCAAAAGAATGGTGAGGCAGGGGATCGAACATGCGACCCCTGTGTTACAAGTCCAGAGCCTTACCACTGCACGAAATCCACCCCAACAAACAGACAGACAATAGTCAAACAATATGCCCCGATCTTTTAATGAAGGCATACAAATTATCCTCTTTAACCCAAAACACAACCAGGTTTTGACATCACTTATAGAAATGGCTTGGGAAAGCATTGAGACAAAAGAAGAAACTGCTGATAACCAGCACTTTCTCCTTTAGGTTCAATATTATCTGTGCTACATAGTACATAAATGAAAAAACAATTTTTATCAATATTCATTTGTCATCAGCTTTCAAAAACTTTATCTACAATGGACCTCTAAATCAGAGCTTGTTAACCCTTTCCCAAACAATACCTGGTTTTGAGGTCTGTAAAAGAAATAGTTTGGGAAAACATTGAGACAAAAGAAAAAACAAGAGCCGTCACAGACAGATTATGCTCCCCGAATAAGTGTTTGTCACAAAATAAAAACTATCATACATTAAGCCCCCTTTTCCCATGACGGATTTTTTGTACACATTATTTATAGAATATGGTCTATAACATCTCATTTATCTCATAAGCACAAAATTTCATTAAATTCTGCCCATGATTAGATGAAGAGAAATTAGAGAAAATCTAATTTTTACATTAAGGCCCCTTTTTCAATGACGCAGCCTCAAATTAAGAAACAGAGAAAACGGTCCCTAGGGATTATGCCAGGGAGTTCACATGTGAAGTTTCATTGAATTTGGTCCAAGGGTTGCTGAGATATGGCTGTGGACGGACGGACGGACAGCATGGCGACTATATGCTCCCCCGAAATTTTTTCGGGGAGCATAAAAATGCTGATAATCAGCATTTTCTTCTTTTATCTCAGTATTTTCTGTACTATTTTATACAGAAATCTCGTCTTCATCAACATCCGTTTTTCCGTCTCCAGCAGCTTTTGAAATGGATCACCTTGAAATATTGTCATTTGGGAAAGGGATAAGGAAAGGGATAAAAGATAATACTCAACTGTTTCTCCCTTTCTTTGCCTCTACCGGTGCCCCTTTATTTAGACATGTTCTTATTATAGATGCCACTTTCTCGGTCTGATCCCGCCTCGTACAGTATATAATGATGGAGTCCAGGCTACAAAATCTGTCACCTTGCAGTAGGTTTATTAGGGCCTGAAAATGAAGCAAACTTTTAGTGTTTAGTATAAACTTATTCATTTTGTTTATCCAAACTGCCAATAGGGATTATCAGAGTGAACAAGTGGTCTGGTCACATGGTCACCTACACATCAATTGAGACGAACGGAAGACGCTAATTCAATTCCCTTGTGATTCTGCTTCCTGGGAAACACACCAGTACTTGCGCTGAATGTGTGGGACAATGAGAATCCATGAACAACCTCTGCTACATGGGATCTAACTTGGAACTTCTTGATCTTGAAGCTGAGGGGCAGACTTGATTGTACTACTCTGTTTAACCCATTACAAAACAGACTGATCCAATTTAGAAGGTGTTGCAGACGACAATTTCAAGTGAATGAAGTCCGACATATTTTGGTCTTTTGGGGTTGAAAACATTGTTTAATGAAGAAATTACTTTTCACAAGCAATTTCTTTATTTTCAATAATGTTTTCCAAAGCACTTGAGGCAAGTCAAAAAGGTTATTGTGTGGGAATGAATAAAACGCAGTACTCTTTCTACTCCAAATATAAATCAAGTGGCAAAGAGAGATTCAGAAATGAACGAGATCTCCAACGGCTACATCTCTCAAGCTGAGAAAATTTGAGTGTGATGTCATCAACATAGCTTCTTACCGGCGACAATACTTAGTAAAGTCTGAAAGCATTTTCTTTTGGTCAATTTTACAACTGAAAGACATCAAAGTTGACTGAAAAATGAAAACAAATGAATTCAGCATCTTGAGCCATATTTCATATGGGTCAATTTTCATGAAACGCAATAAATATACAGTTGCATGTCACGAATCAATCAACTGAGCTGAACAAATTGGAGTACCCTATCTTAGTCTGGAGTATGCAGAGTAGTTCCAATAAATTCCGCCCATTGAGTAAAGGGAGGCAACCCATACTTTGTCCACAAATCATGAACTGTGAGAGTTATGCAACTTGCTTCAAGGTTAACAATGGGATAAGTGAACTTTCCCTTTTCCAAACAAGACCTGGTTTTGATGTTTCTAATATCAACAGCTTGGGAATACATTGAGACAAAATGAGAAAATACCAGTATTTTCTCCTTTTGCCTCAATATTTTCTGTGCTATATTGTGTACAAACCCTAACTTTATCAACATCTTTTTGTTGTCTGCAGCAGCTTTCAAATTGGACCACCCTAAAACTTAAAAGTTTGAGAAAGGTTAAATGGAAACTGGAGCGACTAACCAAGTGATCATGCCAGAACAACTACAGCATCTCATCTTGGCCATCATCTACTCAGTAGCCAACAGTGGCCTTGACCTTGAGAGATGACCTTGGTTACAAAATATGTAAATAATTTAACCCCACCTGTTCTCTGTTTTCATCCCGTGACACAGACAGCTGTAAGTTATGTGGTATAGGAGATCCGGGACAGTAGCTGTATTTGACCTTGACCTTGAAGGATCACCTTTACCTTGATTGACGACCTTGATCTTCATTTGAAGTGAATCTTTTTCTTTTTAATTTTTTTTTCATCTTTTGGGGTATAAAACATTGTGGGAAATGAAGAAATTGCTTGTCACAAGCAATTTCTTCATTTTCCACTTTGTTTTCCCAAACTTTCACCTCAGAACTGTAGCTGTAATTGACATTGACCTTAATCGATGACCTTGACCTTTAAGGAATGACTGGCCTGGTGGATTTAACCAAATGCCACATAGTGGCGCTTTTCGACGCCCCACAAGGTAAAGGCAGCATAGGAAATCATTGTGGAAAAAGAAGAAATTGCATGTGGCAAAGCAATTTCTTCATATTCTTCATTATCCACAATGATTTCCAACCCAAAATACAAAGATTTTTAAAATATTCTCAACTTGAAACCATCATCTGCAACACCGTTTACTATATTGGAACAGTCCAATTTTTTGCTGTCTGGAAAATGGAATAACTTGATCTTGTAGGATGACTTTGACCCCAAACTCACCTGTTCTCTGTTTTCATCCCGTGACACCGACAGCTGTAAGTTATGAGGTATTGGTGATCCACGGACAGTAGCGGTCTTAAAGTCTGTGATGTTCAAATGACGGGATACGTCAGCAGCAGTAGATAGAGTGGCAGTGGCAGTTAGACCCAGAAAACACTGGATACCTAGCTTCTCCCGTAATACCTAGAATATAACACTTCACAATTTTCAATATTTTCTCAATAATTTAACCCTTTCCAAAACAAGACCTGCTTTTGAGGACCCTAACCAAAAGGGTTTGAAAAGCATTGGGACAAAAGAAGAAAATGCTGATAATCATTTTCTCCTGTAGTCTCAATTTTTTGTATTTCATATTTTACACAAATCGATCTTTATCAATACCTATTTGGTAATTTGCAGCAGCTTTTGAATTGGACTATCCTAACATTCTGCCATTTGGGAAAGTATTAAGCTACTCATAAATCACATGATTTTCTTCTAGCTTTTCCAAAATACCAATTTTTCAGACAGGTCCAAACTGATATTTGCATGTGACTGAAATTGCTATAATGGAATTAATAGAAGTCAAACTCAGTGAAACAAGATATGTTTGCCAAACACAAATGCCTCAAAATGGCCAATGTTAAGTTTTTGGATGGACAGACATACATACATAAAACAATATGCAGTGATTTTTTTACCTGCGCATCCTGCAATTTTTACTCATAATTTGGTCTCTGGGATGCAAAAGTTTTAATTCAAGCGAGTCCCAGGATGCAACAATTTTTACAGATTTCCTATTAAAAATAGTGCATTGGACTCACTAAGCTAGTAGTTGGACTTACTGATATGGAATCCAACGAGTCCCCTGGACTCACAGTCTTGAAATTGTAAAAATATCTCTGAACATGCTCCCGATATTTCGATACATGGGCATAAAAAGTGTTTAATTTATGATAAAGGCAAATGATGTGTCATGTAAATTGAAATCAATAATACCTTGCACAGTCGTAAATATGAGGGTCTAAAGTTATGTGACCATTCAGATAAACAGTGAGCTTCATCAATACACACAAAAGCTACAGGAGGTAATGTAGACATAGATGAGATCAGCGTCATGCTGCCTCCTGCAATGGCTTCAGGAGATACCAGCAAGAACTGAGCCTTCCTATCCTTCACTGCTGATAACACAGACTCTCTCTGACTGGCTGTCATGTTTGTATGAAGACACACCCCTCTCACACCATTGGGTAAACCTGTAACCTGCAACATAAAACATTCTTTAATTGGCTGTCAGGTTTGTATGAAGACACACCCCTCTCACACCATTGGGTAAACCTGTAACCTGCAATGTAAAACATTCTCTGATTGGCCTTTAATTTTGTATGAAGGCACACCCCTCTAACACCATTGGGTAAAACATTCTCTGATTGGCCTCCATTTTTGTATGAAGACACACCCCTCTCACACAATGAGGTAAACCTATAAATGATGAATCTTTGCTTAGAGGCTGATATTATGGTCATAAAAGCATGTGCATAGTTTCAGAGCAATAGCATTTGTAGAAACATAGATTTGACAAACTTGCATGTGAACGATGAAAGGATTTGGCAGGAGTTATCCATGTATGAAATATCAAGGCTCTTTGTCCTATAGTTCATAAAGAAAAAGCCAGGTTAAAGCTTTTGTCTACGAGTCATATGTAGGCAACAGCTGCAACACTAGGGCTGTGACATTAGCACCCAAGACATAAAGTCCTGGCCCAGGTTTCTCGAAAAAACTTAAGTATATTCTCATGAGTTCATGCTCAACTTCTATTCAATACCAATCAACGTTGATTGGTATTCAATTGAAGTTCGCGTGGATTTCGTGCGATTTGAGCACGATGCTCAGATTTGAGCATGAGAAGATACTTAAGTTTTTTCGAGAAACCGGGGCCTGGCTCCCTAAAAATCAAACCCAATCACTGAGGTTTCTTCAAAGTATGTACAACTAACCTGATCCTCCATGAGTGATACTAAAGGGGAGATAACCAGTGTTATACAAGACTTTCTCTGTGCATAGAGGTAGGCTGGTAGTTGGTAACATAGAGACTTCCCTCCTCCAGTTGATAATACAACCAAAGTAGACTGACCTGCAAGAAAAGAAAAAAATGGGCTTTGTGAAGTGGTAATCAGCATTTACTCCTTTTGTATCAATATTTTCTATGCTATATCATTCATGAATCCTATCTTTATGAACATCCTTTTGTAGTCTGCAACAGATTTCAATTTGGACCACCGTAAAATTATGTAGTTTGGGAAAGTTTATTGAGGCCAGAACTTGTTTATAAATGGATGGATAAACAGGAAAGTTTATTGAACCTCAGTAAAGTTATCATTTCAAGTTGTGCACAGACAGATGAAGTATTTATAGAGAGAATGACATGGACGACACTAAAGCAATGCCAGTAAAACAAGAGTTGTCCGCGGACAACGTAGCTCGGCTACACAAGAACTTGTCGCAAAAAAGGCGCCCAAGGTCAAAGTCACTAGGTCAAAGATCATGGTCTCAAGGTCATGGCATGAAGTATCCATTTGTGAAATATCAAGGCTCTATCTATAATATTACATGAGATATAGGCCAGGTTAAAGTTTTTTAAAAGCAGTTCAAACTCCAAGGTCAATGTCACTAGGTCAAAGGTCATGGTCCAATACGAAAGGTCTTGGCAGGAAGTATCCATATGCGAAATATCAAGGCTGTATCTCTAATAGTGTCTGAGATATAGACCAGGTTAAAGTTTTTGAAGACGCGTTTCTGATGTGACTTGACGCCGACGCGACGCCGACACTATGGCTGTGACATTAGCTTCCCGCACTTAAAGTCCCGGCTTGCTAAAAATTACAACATTGCTGGAAAGCAATTTTGCAGAAATCTGGATGCTAATTGCTCTAATACACTATAAGTTTTATACCTTTCAGTATTCTCATAACAGCTTCTCTCTGTCCAGGTCTAAAACTATCATAACCAAACTTCTTTAATCCCTTCTGTACAAAATCTGGTACCTCTGCAATGATCCAAAACAAGTTTATGCCCTTTTCAAAACCATGATACACCAAACAGAAGAGGCTTGGGAAAACATTTAGGCAAAAAAAAATGCCAGTAGATCTAATCAGCATTTTCACCTTTTGCCTCAATATTTTCTGTTCTATATTGTTTACAAATCTTATCTTTATCAACATCCATTTTGTTTTCTGCAGCACCTTTCCTTGGATTCCAGTCCTTATTTCACTAACACTACCTCAACATCCTCTCCAAGCCTCCAGCTGCTGTCCCACATAGTGCAGCCTTTATTTACAGGTCTTTATTTACACTACATGATTGTTCCACAAATCAAATAGAAAGGCATAATGTAACATTATAAGGAGAAAACAACCCACCATCAGTAGTTTGGTTATCATCAAGAAGAGGTTCCATGGCAGAATACACAGGTTCTGCATCTTTTCTAGACCTGACTATCTCTGATTGTATTTCTAGGTCAACATTTACTTCATTATCTGGTTCAGATGTAGCAGTGTCAGATTCTACTTTATTGTCAACAACAACCTTGGTTATAAACCTGTGGTGTTTATACTGTATAATTCTGCACTTTTCATATAGTGTAAACAAAGATCAGTCTGCACATATGTACAGCCTGATCTTTATTTACATTACATGATTGTTCCACAAATTATATATACGGGCATAATGTAACATTATAAGGAGAAAACAACCCACCATCAGTACTTTGGTCATCATCAAGAAGAGGTTCATTAGCAGGATACACAGGCTCAGCTTCTCATATGTGCAGCCTGAACTTAATTTACACTACATGATTGTTCCACAAATTAAATAGACAGGCATAATATAACATTATGTGGAGATAACAACCCACCATAAATACTTTGGTCTTCATCTAGAAGAGGTTCCATGGTAGAATACACAGGATCTGCATCTTTTCTAGACCTCACTATCTCAGATTGTATTTCTAGTTCAACATCTACACTGAACAGATCTTCTAAACCGCCACGACATGTAACTTTGTATAACTCCATTAATATTTTAGATAGGAGCTTGAAATTTTCAAATAAAAAAGATAAACCATTTCTACAGACGATTTCAAAATTTCATTGAGGTCCTTTGGCAATAACATGACCTAATTGCTAATTGAAAAGGGTCACTGTCAAGTCTACATTTTCACATCAACAAGGTAAACTGTAAGCACGGGATGTGACATCACTCTGCGTCAATAACTCTGCTTGACAACGAGCCTTCATTCAGTTGTAGCTACCTAGGAAGTTCTAAGGTATCATTCTAGACGTCTCAGTAGCCTAGGTAAGTCTGCACAACTTCCGGTTTCCTGATATTTTTGTCAAAACCTTGTGCAATGTCTTGTGATTACTTTAGAGCATTTCTCCGATCTGAAGTCATCTGTGCATTAAATCTGGGCGATATTTGTTGACTGTTAACAACAATGTTGGCTAGTCTTCTGTTTTGAATGCTTTGATGGTGTTCTACGGAATACAAAACGTGCTATTAAAAAGAACAAAAAATCCAGTTTGTAAACATAATTTTGTATCCTTCTGAGTAACATGCAGACGTCAAAGATCAATTACTGATATACATAACTGATTCAAAAGTAATGTCTTTCGTCAAGAAAGGTACATGCGGAATGATGATAATTTGTATGGTAGACTGTACGGGTCATGATCTGCGGTGCATTTTGACATGGTTTTTGGGGCCATATAACTCGTTATAAAGAAGCATTAGAAAAACAACTGATACATTTCACAACAATGTCGTCATATTTTCACTTAAGGATGCTTTATCGTGTTCTATGGAATATGATACATGCCAAAAGAACTCTAAATGCAGTTTGTAAACATAACTTTAAATCCTCTCTATTAGCACACACGCGTCAAACAGCCATTACGGACATGCAAAATGTGTGCAAGATACAAGCCATCTCTCAAAAAATGTACATGTGAGGTAATAGTATTTAGTATGGTGGACTCTAAGGGCCATGCTCTTTGGTACATTTTGACATGATTTGAGGTCCATAAAATTTGCAAAACAGAAAGCAATCGGAAAACAGTTAATGCATTTAGCAGTATCATGATCAACATTTTGAAACATGCACATATCACTTAAAAGGGTGCATGCCTTTTTCATATCTAGGTCGCTTTCGATAAGCCCCACATTCCAACCCATATCACTTAAGGACATCCGGCCCATTGAGTTGATTTTTCTTTGCAAAATCGGCATGTTGGATCAATGCGAATTAATGCTTGAGTAGATTTTGTGCAATTTAACTAATCACATCGTGCACCACGTGCAAAAACTGGTTTTATATAAAACACTCTACACATGAAACGTTGTTGTTTTAATTTCGACTTTATCGCATTAAATCGATAGCTACTGATCACAAAATCTAATGTACAAAATATTGTTTCAAACGAAATTGTCGTTTTTCATTTATACCAAAAAATCTGTTCTGAAAAGTGGCGGTTTAGAACATCTGTTCAGTATACTTCATTAACTGGTTCAGTTGTAGAAGGGCCAGATGTTGCTGCCTTGTCAACAACAGTCTTGGTTATAAACCTGTGATGTTTTATAGTGTATAATTCTGGACTATTCATGAAGTGTAAACAATGATCAGTCTGCACATATGTGCAGTCTGATCTTTATTTATGTTACAAGATTGTTCCACAATTTAAATAGACAGGCATAAAGTAACAATATAAAGGAGAAAACAACCCACCATCAGTGCTTTGGTCTTCATGTAGAAGAGGTTCCATGGCAGAATACACAGATTCAGCTTCTCATATATGCAGTCTTAGCTTGTTCTTTACAACATGTTTGTCCAAAACAAAACATGATTTATTCAAAATCTCAAGAATAATTGTCTCACCATCAATACTTTGGTTATCATCAAGAAGAGGTTCCATGGCAGAATACACAGGTTCTGCATCTTTTCTAGATCTCACTATCTCTGATTGTATTTCTAGTTCAACATCTACTTCATTAACTGGTTCAGTTGTGTCAGGGGTTACATCCTTGTCAACAACAGCCTTGGTTTATAAACCTGTGATGTTTATGCTGTATAATTCTGCACTTTTCATGTAGTGTAAACAAAGATCAGTCTGCACATATGTGCAGCCTGATCTTTATTTACACTACATGAATGTTTGACAAATTAAATAGACAGGCATAATGTAACATTAGTAACATTATAAGGAGAAAACAACCCACCATCAATACTTTGGTTATCATCAAGAAGAGGTTCCATGGCAGAATACACAGATTCTGCATCTTTTCTAGATCTAACTATCTCTGATTGTATTTCTAGGTCAATGTCTACTTCATTAACTGGTTCAGATGTAGCAGTGTTAGATGTTGTTTCCTTGTCAACAACAGCCTTGGTTTATAAACATGTGATGTTTATGCTGTATAATTCTGTACTTTTCATGTAGTGTAAACAAAGATCAGTCTGCACATATGTGCAGCCTGGTCTTCATTTACACTACATGATTGTTCCACAAATTAAATATACAGGCATAATGTAACATAAGGAGATAACAACCCACCCTCAGTACTCTGGTCATCATCTAGAAGAGGTTCCATGGCAGAATACACAGGTTCTGTTTCTTTTCTAGATCTGACTATCTCCGATTGTATTTCTAGTTCAACATCTACTGCATCAACTTGCTCAGCTGTGGCATTGTCAGGGGTTACATCCTTCCTTACAACAGCCTTTGGTGCATCTGTAAGGGAAACAAAGAATTTGCAAGATTAATTTATATCAAATCTTTAACTCTTTCGAAAACAAGACCTGATTTTTAAGTCCTTAAAGTGACATTTCACAATAATTTTTACATAAATTTTACTTTTATCTTAATTGAAAAGGCACATTTTGTTGT
This sequence comes from Fragum sueziense, assembly GCA_963680895.1. NCBI lineage: Eukaryota > Metazoa > Mollusca > Bivalvia > Cardiida > Cardiidae > Fragum > Fragum sueziense. The sequence goes on along the minus strand of OY804599.1, from coordinate 19,802,608 downwards.
GAAAATTCTGAAAATTTCAAGCCAAAGTATTGAACCGTTTACGAGAAATATATATTTTTGTCCTAAAATTAAACAAATTGTTGTGGACAACAGTTCAGATTTATATAGAATTTGTCATTTCTGTCTCAACTTTAAAGGCGTATTTTTCTCTTATAAATAACAACTTCAAAAAACTGATAGTTTTTCTACGCATTAGAATAAACAATCTTTGCATCAAGACACACTTTTAAAAAATGAAATAAATGTGAAATGTCACTTTAATGGAAAAGATTTGATTTCTTGAAGTTAGACGCCATATTGTCATATTGTGACTTCTGGAGAACCAAACCATGGATTCCTGTCGTTTCTCATACCAGTACTACCACAGTATCTTAACCAAGCCTCCAGTTGCTCATCCACAAACAATATCAAACAATTGGTGGAAAAACAATTTGGTCACAAAGGATATTTGTTGACTGGGGATAAAACCCAAACCTTACGGAGAAAAATATTCTGCAACAATCATAATTGCCAGTAAAGCCTTAACCCATTCCCAAACAACAAAATTTTGGACTGTTCCAATTTGAAAGATCCTGCAGACGACAATTTCAAATGAATGGATTTTTTAATTTTTATATCTTTTTGGATGGAAAACATTGTGGAAAATGAAGAAATTGCTTGTCACAAGCAATTTCTTCATTTTCCACAATGTCTTCCATGGCCGTTATCTTGTGAGGAGTCAAAAAGAGTCATTGTGTGGTAATGGGTTGAGGGTTTAGAGAAGGTTTAACCATCAGTCTTACTCGTTTCCCGTTTGACTTTATTTGTCGTCTGCTCCAGCCTGATTCCTTTAGCCATCATGGCCGCCTCTTGCATGCTGGGAAAATCTTCATCCTCCACTGGTTCCTTCTTCATGGCATTCTGGTAGCCACCTCCTGTAGAACAATACAACATGTTATTGTAAATGTCATTGGTTGCAATGGATACTAGATGCTCAGTTCTGCAGTTTGTTTTTATTCAACTAGAAAGCAGAAATTAATAAGTCTATTCAAAAACCCTGCATTCAATGACTTGTCCTCTCATGATGCAAATCAACACAAAACAGGAGAACACTGCTACAATCAGTTAATTCCCTTTTTCCATGAAGGAGTATAAAACGACTAAACCTAACACTGGTAAGGGGACTAGGAACATTCAGTGACAATTTAATACGAATCTGTTAATAAATGTAGGAGTTGAGTTAATATGCTGTGGACATTTGTACAGACACCGATGATACCAATAAACTACAACCTTTGTCAGGTATCAGAAACGAGAAAATCTCTTTCATTTCAGATAGATACATTACTAGTAATTTTTTATCATTTAATCTTTATCATTTAATTTTTGTTATATTTTCCTTGGAGATAGTTAACATAACCAGCACAAAGTCAGAAACAAGCTGTAACAATTTCAATCTTTTAATTGTAACCAGCAGTTTCATCTTTTCCCAAATATTTTTGCAAGCTGCATTCACTAGTCATCACAAAGTGTTTACCGGTATTTAGAGAAAAACATGATTACCAGGACATTTATTAGCCCAGTGACCAGGCTGGCCACACTTGAAGCATGCATCCCCGTAACTCTTGCTGCGATCTTTCATCTTTTGTTTCCACATCTGCCGTCTGTGCTGCTGACCAGTCATGTGACGTCCTTTACGCTTGTACGTCTTCACCTTCATGTTCAGTCTCAAGAAATTGTCGTTGGATACTGCCTTAGTTCTAGAAATTGAAGTATATTGTTTTGTTTGGTTCAAACAAGACCTTGTTTTGTCAACTCTAAAGTGAAGGCTTGAGGAACCATTGTGACAAAAGATGGAAATGCTGGTAACCATATTTTCAGTTCCGTATTGTACACAAATCATTTCCCTGTTTTATGTCATCTCCAGCAGCTTTGAAATTTATAAGGTTTGAATTTTTGTCAATTAGAAAAAGGGTTAAATAGAACACATTTTGTTCAATAAACAATTTCCAAAATAATGGAATTAAATTGGGTGTTGGATATCACTCTTTCTTTGCTTTTGAGTTTGATCTTTGTTTATGACCAACATTTCTTTCTTTCTTTTCTTTTTTTTTTTTTTTTTTTTTTTTTTTGGGGGGGGGGGGGGGGGATCAGGGGGTTGGCACTTATTATAATCAATTTACATTGCTAGAGCCCTGCTTGAAATAGGCCAATTTTCAACAGAGAATTGAGGGATAGGCGTTTATTAGAATAATTATAAATAACATAGAACTTACCTTGTAGGTTTCTTTGGCACAATTTTAGTTGCACTGGAACTTCCCTCAGCATCCACCTGGTTATCATCATCATTCTATAAAATAAGTGAGAGAATATCAGTCTGTTTATAAATATGACAACACAAGTTGAAAACCATACATTAACCCATAACCAGACGACAAAATTCTACCCTGGTACTTATTCGAAGATGTTGCAGGCGACAATTTCAAGTGAATGAAATTTTACATTTTTTTATCTTTCTGGGAAAAGAACAATGTGGGAAATGAAGACTGCTTATCACAAGCAATTTCTTTTACAATGTTATCCAAAACCAGTATTTTGTTGGTCACCTAAAAGTGTTGTAATGTGGGACTGGGTTAACATGACTTTACAAAAATTTTGCTCGCGTCCCAAACCGCCAAATATGACATATTGAACAGTGTCTATTTCAAATTAACATAATGTTAATATTGGATCATGGAAAACATTGACAGTAAAGGAGAACAAGATTGCCATGGTCGCAATATACTCCCAGAGACTAAGTTTTACGGGGTCACAACTCAATAACGCAAAAATCAATGATCCATAAAACCTTCCTTCATGCACATCTACCAATTGAGGTGATAACATTGACCAAGTTTCAAAAAGATCCAGCCAGAAACTTAGGAATAGTTGCGCTCACAAGAAAAGTGTATGGACGTACAGACGGACAGATAGGAAAGATGAACCAAATATATGACTGCCTCCAGTGGCGTATAAAAGTGCTGCTGACCAGCAAAGAAAACTTACCAATGGCAAGGGTTCCCCAGTGTTGCTTTTCTGCTTCTTTGATGCTGGTTTTACATTTGAGGCTTTAGATTTTTTCTTCACTGCTCCTTTTCTCTGTTTTGTGTCAGGACTAGCATCTTCCTTTTTACCTACATCTTTATAGTCATCATCATCATCATTATCATCATCACTAGAAATTTGTTTACGTTTTCTTGTAACTTTCCTCCTCCCTTTAGCGATCACTTGCTTGTCTGTGTCAGATGTGTAAGAGAACGGATCAGTACCTTCATTTATTTTTTCATTATTCTGTTTATCACAATCTACTTTGCTATCTTTTTCAGTAGTCTTCAATGTAGTACCTGCTCTACCACCTTTCTTCCTATGAGTTTCTAAAGTATCACTTTCACCTCGTCGAGATTTGTTTTGTACATCAGATTTTGTTACATATTGTTTTTTCTTATCACAATTCACCATATCCTCTATGATGAGATCTTTGACAGGTACATGCCATGAATGTCCTGATTGTTCAACATTATCATCAACTTTGTGTTCATCTACAGCATCAACAGTGTGTTCATTATCCACCTCCATATGTTCCTCAATAATATCAGTCTCAAAACTATCTGCATACTGCTTCTTGTGTTTACTCACCAATTTTGACAAGTTTTTAGGCAGAAATGAGGCACCATGTTTAGATTTGGTTTGAAATTTTCCTAAAAAGGGGTCAGATTCTGTGGTATTATGTTTACTACCGCCTGTAAAAGTGGATGTTTTGCACACAAAGTTTTTGACATTTTTCAGCTGTATCACAGGAATATCACTGTCAGTTGGATCTGTTTTTGCCACACTGCTTTCATTGCTTCCTAACTCTGTAATAGAAAACAGAGCTAAATATAAGAGGAGGTGATAACTTTTTGAAATGCAACAATTCATTTATCATTCATCAAAACTTAAGTTGTGAGTACTCATTGAAATCGACTCGTTGAGCATGGAAAATATTGAGACAAAAGAAGAAAATGCTGATAATCAGCATTTTCTCCCTTTGCATCAATGTTTTCACAAGCCTTTTAAATTATGGACGTGAAAACCAGGACAGGTTTGGGAAAGGGTTAACAAACCTCAATTATCTGCATGTTTTTCTTATGTTTTCAACGTCTATTCTATTACTTATTTAAATTCTATTGAGGGACTTCAAAACCAGAGTTCTGTATTATCAACAATCTTCCGACAAAATTTGACAGGAATTCATAATGGTGAGTTTGTTGCACCATCTTTGATAATACAGGCCCCAGGTCTTGCATGGAAATTAATAATTATTGTTTTGGCTTTAACACCTCTTTCAACTGCTATGATCATATCAAGGCAGCTGGAGCACCTAACCATGGAGTTGTCGTTTCTCATACTATCACTACCACAACATCCATACAGAGCCTCCAGCTGCTCACCCATATTGGTTAATGATTATCAAACCATTGTTGTGACATGTCTTGTATGGAAACGAGTTAATAAAGCAGCAAACACTGAAGGAAAGGAGAAGTTCAGCTAGCTTTATTCATGAAAAAAGTCCTCACCATTTGGATGTCCATTCCCTTCTATGACATCCTCTATCTTAGTAGTTGATTCTGTAGGGACAGAAAAGGGGTTTGGCCCCAGACCCCTTCTTGGTGTATCAGGCTTTCTCCATTGTTTGGTCTTGTGTGTACTGGCCTGGAAAAGAAACATCATTCTGCTTTCACTTTCCTAAACAACAAGTTCTTGATAAGCCTAATTTGAAAGACATGCAGATGTGCATGTGAACAAAATCCTTTAACCCCTTCGCTGCCCCGTGACGGCCTCAGCCGTCATGCGAAAATGTCGCTATACTGCCCCATGATGGCCTGAGCCGTCATAAGGGGAAACCCATGGTGTTTTTTTTTTCAAAGTTTAAGAACAAAACATGTAAAATGAAAAAATGAATGAAAATATATTCATTGCATGAATATTCAATTATCTTTCAGAAAATATAAGGTTTTATATAGTTTTATTGAATAGTTTTTTAGTTATAAGTTGATTTCTTACACTACCGTCAATTTCATGGAAAATAGTTTGGCAAATTAGGAACCAATTTTCCAATATTTGTCTGGCAGCGAAGGGGTTAATTAGGTTAAAATGCATCAAAAATTTGGTTTTCTGCATTTTCATCTTTTCTCTGAACAATTTCTAAAGCTTTTTCTCAGGTAAAACTCAGGCATTGTTTGAAAAAGGGCTAACCTTCATGCATTCCAAAAATTAGGCAAGGTAAACAATGTTTCAAGTTGTAGTATACTCATAATGACTCATTTCTTAGAAAGTACATGTAAAACAATTTATCATTAGTCATGTTTATCAACTTTAAATTTGACCAGTCTTACATTTTGTTGCCTGGAAAATAATCATTAACTAGAAAGACCTGAAGGACTTGAGTCGCTCCACAGGCCAGAATTTCTTGTGGCTTACTCTAAAAAAATTGACAAATTTATCTAAATGCTTAAACTGATATATTTTTAAATTCTTGTGATTCTTAGAGCAGAAACAAAGTAAAGAGAAGCAATTATGTGGTCAAAGCGAAAAGAAGGTAAATGATTGACTAATATTTTGGAGATTTTTAGAGTGATGATAAAGTTGAAAACTGTCATTATGCCAAATTCAAGGGCACATAATTCAATATGTGAGTTAATAATTGTGGTAGACTAAGGGAAGTAACTTTTGATATGAGCAATTTAAAGTTCAGTAAGAGTTGTTTTTCTTTATGATAATTAGTTCAAGAAGTTGCGATTGTGCATGTAAGATAGTGGTCATGAAAATAAAGACATTCTGATCTAAAAATATGATTTTGACTTGATAATTTATGTCTTGAACACCACAATAATCAAGCTGAATATTAAACTCCAGCAAGATCTTATGGTCTGTCCAAATTTTGTCAGTATTAATCTATATATGTGGCCACAAAAGTGAAAAGTGTTGAAAACTGAAATTTCGTCAATTTCTAGGGACATAACTCAGTTTGTAGCAATGCAATCATCCTGAAAATTACACAAACGCAAGATCTTGTTGTCAACAAGGTTCTCTCCAAATATCATCTTGATTGGTTAACAATTATGGTTGTTAGAGTGAAAACAAAGTCGAAAATGGAAATTTTGTCAAATTCAAGGGCACATAACTCATGATGTAAAATTCCGATCAAGCTGAAAATTAATCTCAGGCAGCATATCATGCTTATATATATTCTGTCCAAGGTTTGTCTTGATTGGTTAATATTTGTAGATTTTAGAGTAAAAATAAGGTCAAAACCAGCTTTTTTCCATGTTCAAGGGCAGATAACTCAAGTTATTCTGGTTCAATCCAAACTCTTTGTAGGAATCTGAGAGAGGGTCACCCAAGGATCATTCCTGTGAAGTTTAGTTGAAATCCATCCAGTAGTTTCTGAGGAGAAGATTTTTAAAGAAAAAGTTTACTGACGCACGGACGGACGGACGCACGGACGGACGCACAACGGACACACCGCCATGACAATAGCCCGCTGGCCTTCGGCCAGTGGAGCTAAAAATACCTGATGTACATTCAGCTTCAATGACTTTTCAAACATCTTCTTTCCAAGATTCTGTAGAAACGACGACTGTTTTGTATTGGTGTTTGGTACAATCTTGTTTTTATCCACATGCACATTCTTCTTATCAAATTCATGTCCCCATACTTCAGCTTCAGCATTTTCTTTTTCCGGTTTATTGATCTCTGTTCCAGTATTGTCAAGGGCACTGATGTTTGTGGAATCTGTGTTTTCCTTTGTGTCATTGTTAGTTGAATTTGGAGCTTGCTTCAGCTCCTTATATTGCTTATAGGCATCTGTAAAAGGTTTGTTTGTTTGTTTATTGGGGTTTTACGCCGTTTTCAACTACCAGGGTCATATCGCGGCGGCTGGAGCACCTACCCATGGATTCCTGTTGTTTCTCAAACCAGTACTACGACAACACCCTTACCGAGCCTCCAGCTGCTCGCCCACTTAGGTTAACGATTTCATACCCATTGGTGTGTGACAATTTTGTCAGAAAGGGTATTAGCCGCGGCCGGGTATCGAACCCGGGACCTCTTGTATGTCTGTAAAAGGTAAATTGTTTTAATTTTTTCTTGTATTAGGGTCTTTTAACCCATTTCCATACAGCAAAATTTTCGACTGTTCCAATTTGAAAGGGGATGCAGACAACAATTTCAAGTTGATGAAATTTTAAAAAAAATCTTTCCAGTTTAGGTTAAAAAACATTGTTGAAAATGAAGAAATTGCTTGTCACAAACAATTTCTTCATTTTCCACAATTGTTTCCCCAGCCTTTTTTTCTTTTGGGGAGGCAAAAGGTGTCACTGTGCAGTAATCATGGCTTAATCATGTTTTATCCACTGAGAAAAAGTCACAGATTTTTAGTTTTAATTGTATTACAGCTATGGAAAGTATGCATAACATTTTGTTCTTGAACTTTTTGTATATGGTTTTATTTTTTCACTAACAGACTCAAAATCATCTGACGATTGATGTTTCCATAATCATCTAATAAACTACTTGTGCCAGTCCCATAACTACTCTGGTTCACCAATATTATAACATATTAAGGTGGATCTAGTTTATCTTTTGCATCAATGATATCCAAAGGCAAGAGCCGCAAGATGTATATCATTAAACATTAAACCAAGTCTCGTTTTGTTTGGAAGGGTAGTTTTGCATGGTTAAGGTAGAATACCCGTAATGTAGCCATTTTGAGATTCATGAAATATCTTTTTTTGAGCAGCGTCGTTAAGTATCCAAACCTATTCGAGCTGGGTTGTAAACATTCAGCAGTGGAGAGTTCAATCGCCAAATGTTTTCAATCAAGCCAGAATAACTCGGACGTCGTGCAATATCTCATTAGGGGTAGACTGCCAAAAGTATTACCTTGAATCTCAGCTGGAGCTTGATCAATGTCAGCCTGTGGACAAAGAAACAATAACATTTATCATTCAACATAGAAGACATAGAGAGGGTGTACCTATTACCGAACACCTAAGCCACTATTTTAAATGTTCGCAAATACAACCACCCTCGCCGAATTCTTTGTTGCCTATGGCAACGTCAATGTTTATTAGGGCTTTAACGATACACCGAGAGGCGAATACGAATACACATCACGATACATGGTCACGAATATGAATATTTATTCATGAATACATCGTCTTTTTCTAATGACCAAAAATTTGTATTTTATACTACTTTTTACCAAACAATGATATGCGAAAACGATCCAATAAAATTCTGATGCCTGTCTGTCATCTTTCTTTTATTGAATTACAAAGCATAAGTACAACAAAGTATCGATTTAGGAACACAATTGAAACAATTTTACACTTTTAAGAAAAAATGCCAGATTAATGTAGACAACAGAGTGCCTCCCCGCAAAACACACATTGCATGTCCTTTACAATTTAAGAGGATCATATCTGCTGATAATATGCTATCCATGCACGCAAAATTAAAATCCTGTTTTGTTTAGAAAATAATACACACACTTGTAACTCTCGCTTGTCAAAGTATGATATACCATGTAAAAAAAGTTTAGCAACACTGACTTTGTTAATTGAAAACATGTATTTTCTGTGATATTTATTTCACCACCATTATATATATTTCAGCATATGCATTCACACACAACATTCAAAGATTGCTTTGTGGAAACGTTAAATACTGTCTGAGAAACAGTGTCTTAATGTGGGTAAGGGGGGTAAAAACAAGAAATCACAATAAAATTCGATATTGGTTATGAGGTCATTTTTTAGCAAGAACAGCATTGAAACGTTTTCTAATCAACTTAAAAAGTTTGTACCCTGTATCAACATTCACTACTTTAACAAGAGACTGAACGTGATTCACGTCATACGGATCACGTTCACGTCTTCCCCCAAATGCGCCATATGTGCTCTATTGGTGATAAATCAAACAGAATGGTGGTAATGGGAGAACATCAATGTTGTTTACGCTTACAGCATTTAGGACTCTATGCCAGTAAGGTCTGGAACGTTCATGGTGTAGCGTCAGGGAAATTATAACGTATAGTCAACGTCTAGTAACCCTTCGTCTGTGAACAAGATCATGGATGGTAAATGAGGATACTCTATTTTGGTATTACTGTTGAAGCCACTCAAAGTTTTGGTGAGAATATGGAACATCTTTGCCTTGACGTTACGAAATTATGACGGTCATCGTCTCGTGGCGTTTTTCTCCAACGTCCTTGACTGGGACTATCTCAAACCACAAACATTGGCTCACATGGCATCCTCAAACAGTTATTCATACTTTGAGATACGTGAAATTTAAAAAAGACATCTTTATCACCGGTTCCGCCACGTAGGAACACATTAGCGATATAACGTCCTTCTAACGTAAGTCCATTACGTAGTCCAACAGCGTTGCAGAAAATTCTTTTTAGTGGCCTTTTTCATTCTGGACAAAGACGAGTATGTTCACACGTAAATGTTTTCTAGAATTATGCTCCAAACACATTAATACCATTGCAGACATGAAAACAGGAAATGCGCACCTGGAGTGCAAGACGCACGCGATGACGGTATAAAATTCATTTGTTTGTGTTTTCTAGCTATAATCTATTGTATAAACGTTTGATTTTATGTTAAAACAAAAATATTTTGGCTACTAAAGATATATACATTTTGTTGCTAAACTTTTTTTACTATGTATAGAATAAAGACTGTTCAAGGTACCGGTATTCCAAAAATTCCTGAAGAGAAACTAAACACGAAAACATAACGTTGCTGGTAAGAGTCAACATGACTGGGTAATTTGTATTGCTGATCACAAAACGCCGTAACTAAATGTTACATAGATTTGGATACATCGTTTTAGTTTTTAAGTTAGGCAACAAGTTTTCGGAGATCAAAGGGGAATGCCGCAAACGCAATCGTCATGATGACATAGTATATGTCTTTATTCTTTACTCACATGCGTTAGCTCGGGGAATATGTGAAAAATAAAAATAAATGTGGATGTAGTTAATTGTAATGAAAATCATACACGGTAGGATTTCCACCCGCACAACTTGCGAGGATCAAAGAGTTTGAACTCAGTGAGGAAATGTGGTTAGTCGGACAATTTTGAATTAACCATTGAATTCATATTTGTAACATAATCAAAAACTGCAAATCTGATTCAAACTTTCGGTGGGTTTTACAGTTCAGTCGCAGGGCGTCCGCATTACATACTTATGTTAATTTATGCAACACACAAAAGGCGCTGATTGGACATTGGTCGTTTTAAAGAATGACAGGTGATCGGGGTGGAGCATGTTCAGCTTTCCTAGCTCTTCTTTCAATTTCACTCGACCGATAAGATGTCAAACAAGTTATTCTTCCGTTTATACGGCAAAAGTTCTTTTGGAAAATCGTTAAAACAATTTGGTGAAGGCAGTAAATACGACGTAGACCTATGATTTCTAGCGCGGATATTAATAGAATTGATAATCTTCAATCAAAAAAATTGCCATGCGTACAATTTGGATTACTAATTTGACCAGGATTGAAGATTAAACGTCATGTTTTGTTTACATTGAGATGAAAGCTCTCGTTGGTTAAGAAAACTGCAAAGGAAATAGAACTTTTGGGCAATGTTTATTTGCATTTGACATTCTGAAACATGTTCGTATTTTGTATTCGCCAATATTCGGTTCTCAGACTGCCGAATACGATACGTATTCATGAGAATTAAAATATTCGGTTCACCGAATATTCGAGTGTATCGTTACAGCCCTAATGTTTATGACATTGTTTTGTCATATATTGAGACCAATAAGTGTTGTATTAGGATATATATTTGCTGTGAAAGTCATGGGGTGAATGATTGAAATTCCTAACGGTGGTTGTAAATCCGAATACAAGTGGTTCTTATTCCGAACATTTACAAGATTCCTTTTAAATAACCAAAGATACATGCTAACTTCCTTCATGAAATTCACCATCGTTTAAACTATGTTTACTCACAAACAATATAATAACAGGTCAGATACCAATGAAAAAAATAAATTTACAAATCAGATTAAGGATGTACCTATTACCAAACACCCAAGACGCAATTCTAAGAGTTAGGCAAATACACAAACCCTCCCAAAACCTTTTACAATGTGAAAAAGTACGATCCCAGCCGCAAGTATCCCAAGACAAGTATTTGCTGTCTGTGAGTTCTCGCTAAATTGGTATTCAGTGAATACAAATAGCATTTTGAAATGAATGTATGGAAATAAAACCACGGCACAAAATCTGTGGTTTTAATTCCGAATCCCAACTTTCTGATACTTAAGATACATTGTAGCCTTCAAAACACAATCTAGCATGATAAAGCAACACTTATTCACCATGAAAAGTTATTTGGATGGGGAAAATAGCTTAGCCGTTGATAATGAAAACCTTAAGAAATGTTCGAGGTAGAATTGTTTCATGCATAATATTACTTGCCCATTAGAGTTAACTTCAAACTTCGGCATATATCTCGGCGATTTACATAATAACTAGACCCAAAATAGCAAGAAAGGGAGAGGATGACATATGTGTCAAGAATAAAGGTCTCCATGTCATTTGATTGAATTTTGGGGATGTTGTGAGATGTCAAAAAATTTGTTCGGATTTAAAAGCTGTTCGGAAATATGTTCACCCGCTCTAGAGGTCATACAATAAAGCTGTTAATTTGTTTTTAATATAGATCTAGAAGTCATTTAGATCTATTGGAATCTATACTTTCACAGAAGACCAAAATCTAATTCAAATATCTAACAATAGATTTTTTCTTACTTGGATTCTCCACCACATAATCATTGCCTTTCAATGAAAACCTTGTAACTGCAGCTGAAAACAAGCAGCAGTAACAAGGTTTTTGTTGAAGAACCGCCCAGGTGAGATAAAGGCACAGAATGGTGGGTGAAAAAATAGTTTGTAGAGCGACGTCGGGTATATTCGACACTTTAAGACGAAACAAGCAAAAAAAAAATTGCAAAAAGATTCCGGAGAATAAACATATACCAAACCGGAAGTTGATATTATTTTTTTCATTTGCAAAAAACGCCACCCGAATATAAATATTGTTGTCGTCTCTATTTTTCGGTTTATTACAGGAGCCATCGTCGGGTGAATTCGGCACCCTTCGGCTAAATTCGACACCCCAAGAATTTGTGTATGAAAATAATCAGAAAACGATGTTAATTACTCTTATAAACTACAAATCATGTGAATATATTGATTACGACGATGCACTTGATTTTTCTTCACTGAGATTTTCATTCCCACCCACGATTCGGAGACAGAGAGATCAATTTGCGAAATGTGATTTTTTTAAATGTTCATCCGCGCAAAGTCATTTCCTAAACCACAAATATTCCCTTAAAGCATCTACGAAATATTCCTTCTTCATTTAAAACACCGCGGTCGCCAAACAACAATGTTTTGTGTAGGAAGTTAATTGTCTCCTCGAATGAAATGTAAATGTAATACCTTCTCGCTGAAATATTCCAATTAATGGTTCAATTAATCCATGACCAAATTAATCTTAACGTAACATGCGCAGCCCGAAATTTCAACAACTGTTCCCTTTTAAGTACTGTATGGGAATGAGTCTATTTCTATTTTCGGAAACTGTTAAATAACAGGTGTTCCACGCGCGGCTGCGCGGCTTTGTTTGATGTTTTAAACTCTCCCTCAGACGGTTAGTGGTATGACGATTGTATGACGTCATTTTGTTCCGACAAAGGAATGAGAAATCAGCACGTGAATATCCCTGTCAATCAAGCATATCAATGATCGAATGGGTGGAGACCGACAAACTGTTCCGACCAATCAATTAAACACAATTTACTCAGTAGATTTACAAGGCGGTGCCACGTTAATTAAAAGAACCGCATTCGGGTGTTTTGATAGTCGCTAAATAAGGAATTTGTGCACCTTCAAACAAAGCTCAAATTTTTGAGTGATATTTAATTTTCATGCGTTGGATTGTTAACTTTTGTGGTGGAATTAATAAGGATGTTTCTTACAAAGTAAGACTCGCTTTACTTAATATATTCATCTACTACAGTCGAGAACTTTGACTGACCTCAGAATATGAATCTTATGGAACAGTTTACCGCGTGAAACGTTTCAGATGCAAATTGATGTGGAATTTGTTAATAATATGTATATTTAGATCAAAATTGTTTGTTGGTTGATGAAAAAGGCATCAACGCCATTTCTACTGTTCAAAATAAGCGCAACAACCAAACTGTTGTCCGTTTCTGTCGATGTAGGAACATTCAAATTCAAACAATTAATCACGTTTTACGGCATGTCGAATTTATACGCTCTTGAAATATTTTGTCGTATAAATTCGACACCCTTTCTCAAGTTGAAAATAAAACGGAGAGATGCTTTTTATCAAATAATTTATGAAAATACATACATTTTCGGCATAGTATTGAAACATTTATCATATAAAAATGATTTTCATAATTTTTCATATGTCTTTGTTTAGATCCACTTTCTTACGATAGTCTGTAACGGTCATTTTTGCTCATCAGAAAATTCGACGACCTTTTTCTTCCGCGATTTTTTCGGGTAAAGGGTGGGTATTTGGAGGACATGAAATATTTTTATATGTCAGTTATTTCCCCGACATAAGGTTTTCAATATTAGAATGCTATTATCACGATTTTTGTGTCATGTATTGTAAAAATTATAAATGGGTGTCGAATTTTGACGACTGTCGAATTTACCCGACTTTACTCTAGATCTATTGAGAATGTAAGTAAAGTTAAAAGATTAAAACATTTGTGGACTAAAAGGAGTGACTAAAAGTCCTACATTTAGGTTTTAGGCCTGTCATGTGTTGCTTCCATTTAAATCCATTTCTGTCCAGTTTAACGACCTCTGCGAGTGTCTCAGTGCCCGGTTATCTCGTGCATATTTACATCTTTTAGCGCCACAATTTGACCTGTGACGTCACAGGTTCAGGACCTCTGACACTCACCGTTTCATCAAACACATTTCCAAGTTGTTTTACGGTTCACCAAAAAAATATTTTCATGAAAAACATCCATTACCAACTTCAATTTATCCTTACCCTGTCAGGCTTTCGTTTAAACTCATCACAAAATGACGTTTCCCATTTTTTCAGCCTCTTCTTAATTTTCGTCAAATCGTCCATCGCGTGACATTAATTAACAATTGACAATCATTCCCGCTAAAATTTTCATACTGGTTCTCGTTTCCTCATCCTGACCATAGCTTGACATGAGTATAGGCAGGGTACCAAAACCAAGAATTGTATTATTCACGAGAGAGTGGTTTTTCCGTATCAAAACAAAAAATGTCTGCTCCCCCACTGGATACCGACAGCGAAGACGAAATTCCGGCTGGATGGGAAGAAAGAGTGACAATTGACGGCGATGTCTATTATGCAAAGTAAGTAGATTAAACAGTAGATAATTACTGAAGAGAATTGCTAATCAGCAAATCCGTTTTCGAGTCGTGTTTTTTTTTTTTTTGCAAGGCTGACTTCGATTGCGGCTATTGCTTAAGTTATAGCTCAAAGCGAACTCTGGGCCGACTTCGATTGACACTATGGCTCGCGCCATCGTTGGCTATCGCACCAAATAGTGCGAGCTATTGACGTCATTTCCGCAGCTATAGCTCCAATCGAACAGCAAAGGTGCCCGCAAGCTATAGTCCGACCACCGGAAATAGTGTGGTCCGGCCATCGGAGGCATTACGTCAGTCGGAACTCCTCGGACAGATCGTACAGACAAATCCGTGTGGAGGTAATCAAAGATTTTGATTGGCTGACTCAGAACGGGAAGGAATTCAATAGACAGAGCAGCGCATGTTCCCAATGATGGTTCCAAATGACTCGAGCTATCGCCTGATTCAAAGTCGGTCCTGGCCGACTTCAATTGGGACTATAATGCGAGCTACTGCATTTGGAACACCTTGGACAATTTTAGATAGAGACTTCTATTTAGAAATGTCTGGGGTGTTCCAAATGCAATAGCTCAAGCTATAGTCCCAATCAAAGTCGGCCCAAATAAAGCTTTTGTAGCTATAGCTCCAATCGAACAGCAATAGTTAGGGCTATTTGATGTCATTTCCGCAGCAATAGTCTGCCCAGCGGAAAAAGTGTGGTCAGGCCATCGGAGCCATTATGTCAATTGGAACTCCTCGGATAAAAGCATACCAATCAGTGTCGAGGTAAACAAAGATTTTGATTGGTTGACTCAGAACAGGGAGGAGTTCAATAAACAGAACAGCCAAGGTTCCTAATGATGGTTTACAATATCTCGAGCTGTGGTATGACAAAAATAGGCCAACTTCGATACAGACTATGAATTGAGCTATTGCATTTGGAACACTTCAGACTATTCTAATTAGAGGTATTCCAAATGGAGCTATTGTAGCTATAGCTGCGATATTGTAGCCCAAATTTAATATTAAATGGGTATTAGTTTGTGCTATTGCTCCAATCAAACAGCTTTAGTGCAAGCTATTTGACATCATTTCCGCAGCAATAGTGTGACCACAGGAAAAAGTGTGTTTCGTCCATTTGAGCCATTAAGTCATTTGGAACTCCTCAGATAACAGAGGATGCATCAGAGTCTACATTATACACTAGTCTAGCTAGAAGTGTCTCAAGGGCAAGCGGGGTATTTCTTCATTTCGGCAATATTTCTTCATTTCGGCAATATTTTTTGCCCAAAAAGACCAAAAAATTCATTTACTTGAAAATGTTGCCTACAACATTTGTTTAATTCAATTAATTCAAACAAGTCTAAAATTTTGCTGTCTGGTTAAGGTTAAAAAGAGTAGAAATAAAAATCATGTTTTTCATTTACAGTCACAGCAACCAGAAAACACAATGGGAGCATCCAATAACAGGGAAGAAGAAACAAGTCACAGGGGGTAAGTTAGTTCATTACCTCACTGTGACGCCTTTTTACACCCAACATGAGAAAGTCTCTGGAAAATATAATGGAAAATGAAGAAATTGCTCATGACAAGCAATTTCTCCCATTTCCTACAACGTTTTCTACCCGAAAATTCGTAAAATTTTGAAATTTCATCACATTTAAATCATCGTCTCTAACTTCTTTCATTTTGGACAAGCTTAAAATTTTGTTGTTTGGTAATTGTTTATATTGCGGTGTTATGACAAAATTGCGTAACTGAAATTTTGCTCGAAAACCATTTTTTCAGGAGAGCCAAAAACGTTTTTACGGCTTTAAAAAATGTGCTGACAAAATTGTGTAATTCAATAACTGCATGAACAATTCAGCTTCTTTAAGGTAATATAAGGTACCATAATTATTCTACTAAACGCCCATATTCTAATAAACGCCCATCCCCCAAATCTAAGCTGAAAATATGCATATTTCAAGCACAATTTAAGCGGGAAAGGGTGATTCTAATAAACGCCCATCACCTGATTCCAGATTGAAATAATGTAAGTCATAAAGAAAGATCACTTACAAAGGCAATGAAAGAAAGGATTTCCTGTCCCCCAAATTGCCAATCTGTTTACAATGAAGAAATTTCATCCAAAAATCGTACTTTACAGTCCTTGTAACAAAACTTTACAAACTTTTACTTGATTAACTTGGAGTCCATGCATTGACATTTGATTTGCATGTTTTGACGAACAAAACTACAATACCTTTAATAAACGCCCACCCCCAACTTGTCTATGAAGCACTTTTCTAATAAACGCCCGGAATTATTAGAATAATTACGGTAATTGAACATAACTTACGGTTCATTTATTGGTCAAAGTAGAAGAAATACAGAGGAGAATGCCATTTCTCAGCCTTATATTACTCTCGTGTAAATAATTTGTCTATGTACAACGCATTTTTGTCAGCTTAATCCAGTTACATAATTTTGTCACATGATGATTGAAATGTTTCTGATAGGTGTAGAGTAACGCCGTTTTGACAGAACACGCGCTCCTACATACTAAGTAGAAAGCATTTATAAAAAAAAAATTGACAAAATTGCGTAACTAATTTGTTACGAAATTTTGTCATAACACCGACGATATACAGTGTTCTTGTATATATCCACTTTAGTGTTTCAAACGAATCCTTTTGGATCCCTTTCTTGTTGATTATTTAATATTAGCAAGAAGCTTGGCCTTGTTCAAACCATATTTGAAGGAAGTTGAAACCCCCTTCCTCCCCTGGCAACCTTCAACAAGGATACTTCCCTGCACTGGAAGGACCCCCCTGAACTCAACTTCTAAACCTAAGAATCTTTTCTGACAGTATTAACCCATTACTGCTCAGTGATGCCTTTTGACTCCCCATAAGAAAATGCATGGGAAAACATAGTGGAAAATAAAGAAATTGCTTGTCACAAAATTTCTTCAACAAATTCTTACCCAAAATGGAAACACTTTTAAAATTTCATCAATTTGAAATTCTTGTCTGCAACGCCTTAAGGCTTACAATTTAGAACAGTCCAAAATTTTGTCGTCTGGTTATGGGTTAAATCTAGATTTACACAATTTGTAAGTTGCCTCAGATGACAAAATGGGTGTTGATAAATTTAAGATTCATAGGCAATATCATAGAAAATATTGAGGAAAAAGAAAGAAAAGCATTTCTTCTTTTGTCTGAATAATTTTCAAAGCTTTCTCTTATAGGTCCTTTACAATGCTGTCTTGTTTGACAAAACATGAAAAGAGTAAGATGGTGAAATGTGTCACTGGTGATTTAAAATTCGTTTCAGAACTGCCATATGGTTGGGAAAGAAAGTTAAAGGAAGATGGAACAGTGTTCTATGTAGAGTAAGTAAAGTCAAATGTTTTGGGGGACTTTTTTTTATAGCATTTTACAACATATTCTTGGATTTCAAGTAATCTCAAAGAAAAATTTTGTATCACAAAGTAAGTTTCAAGCGGCCTCATGTTGATAAGGCTAACAAGGATTGAAGCCAAGGTCTGATGTGACAATAGTGCTTAAAGCTATACATGGAGCAATCTAACCTTTCCCAGATTTGGGATTCCACAATTTACCTGTGAACTTTAAACAAGAAATTCATTAAATGGTGGTATTGGAAATCATTTATAATCATGATGGTTTTAATTTCAGTCACCTCAATCGAAAGACAACATTCACAGACCCTAGACTGGCATTTGCAGAGATAAAAACAGATTCAAAAGAGTTTAAACAGAAATTTGATTCAAACAGTACAGCTCTTCAAGTGTTGAATGGAAGAGATTTGTCAGGAAAATATGTGATTGTTACAGGGGCCAATAGTGGGATAGGTTAGTTTAACTAAAACTTGATATTGTAAATCTTTTGGACCCATGGCATTATAGTAAACAGGGTTGCTTTGCCACAAAACGCTTTAGACTGTAATTCAGATAATGTTGAGTTAAATCATATTGTTAGCCTGAATTACCTATGGGTTGATAATGGACATTTCATGAATCAGTCACAATAGCCTGACACAACTAGATGGATGGAAGCTTAACCCATGACAGCAATATTTTGGACTGCTTCAGTTTGAAAGATGTTGTAGACGACAATTTCAAGTCACTGTAACTTAAAATAGTTTGGTCTTATGGGTAGAAAACATTGTAGGAAAAAAGAAATTGCTTGTCACAAGCAATTTATTCATTTTCCACAATGTTTTCCAAAGCTATTATCTTGAAGGGAGTCAAACAGAGTCATTGTGTGGTGATGGGTTTACTTTTCACAGTGGGGTATCACATGACAAAACAATTTCAGAAAATCTTCAAGAATTTTGTTAAAAGGTGACCATTTTGAATTTGGTTTAAAGCAGAGAAGGTGGAAATATGTTAAAAATTGACTTAGTGAGGTCGAATTTTAAAATTTTTGCTGATAAGAAAGTTATTGACAACCAAATAAAAATTTACATTGTGTGTCTGAGACCAGTAGGCTACAAACCCAGTACGGCTTGCTCATACACAGTCTGATCAAGCAATCAAGACTCATACTGTTTTCTAACAGCTTTGTCATTAGATCTAGCTGTACCATGGTGAATAATCCAGGCCCGTAGGAACATGGGGGGCTAGGGGGGGCTAAGCCCCCCAAAGTTGGCCAAAAATGCTGAATTTTCTTGATTTTACTCTGAAAATTTTGGGAAAATCCAAAGTAGCCCCCCCCCCCCCATATTCAGGGCAAGGGTTTTAGCCCCCCCCCCCCCCCCCCCCCATATGAAATTGCTTCCTAAGGGGCCTGTAATCACTTCATACAATAATTTCAGAGATTCTTAAATGATTTTGTTAATACGGGTTCAACTTGAATTTGGCTCGAAACAGAGAAGGTGGCCAGACGCCACACATTAGATGGACGTGTTGCATTTTTGAAATTTTTTTATGCCCCCGATAGGGAGGCATCATAAATTTGACTTGTCCGTCCGTCCGTCCGTCCGTCCGTCTGTCTGTCCATCTGTCTGTCCGTCCGTCCGTCATTCCGTCCAAAAACTTTAACATTGGCCATAACTTCCTTATTACTTAACATATTCGCTTCATACTTTACCACAACATTCCTTGGTACATTACCTTTCTGTAGGCACATACTTTGGTGACCTTGACCCCTGGATGACCTTGACCTTGAACATAGATTGGCCATAATTTAAAATCAAAGCGGTGTCGGGGGCATTGTCATCTTACAGTGACAGCTCTTGTTAATTAATCACCTGATAAAAAAGTTATTGAAGATCAACCAGAATTTTTGTTGAACTTCAATAACCTATTTATCAGCTGATTTTTCAAAAATCCATCACATCCATCTAATTACTGGCATTTTCCCACCTTCTCTGTTTCAAACCGAAATCAAATTTGTCAAGTATTAACAAAAATATTGACAATTTTCTGAAATTTTGAGTCGCATGATTAGCCACTGTGTGTAGTATATGTACGAGTGCAGTATGTTCTCTCATCAGACTACATTTAGACACAAGCTGAAATGGTTCTATGAAAGACTGAGAGTTACAGATAAGAGGAAGAATGGAAAGGGGGAGGGGGTAGATTACGGGATTCTTAACTTGTTGTTTCAAATCTAAAGTCTATGTTGTGGGTACGCATTGGAATTGTCTCAAGGAGACAATTCCAATGAGTGCCCACAACATAGGGTTTGATTTATAATAAATGATATAAAACAGTCCAAAAAGTTGTTTACCCCTCTTTTCTAGCTTTGAGTCTGAAACACTGTAAAGACCCTTTTTCTGGATCACATCTCTTTTGTCGATGTTACAGGATTTGAGACAGTCAGAGCACTAGCGATGCATGGAGCTCATGTTGTGATGGCCTGTAGGAACATACAGTCAGGTGAAGCGTGTCGCGACAAAATTATAAACGAGAGGTCAGATGTTAAACTTGAGGTGATGCATGTTGACCTAGCGTCTTTATCCAGCGTGAAGACATTTGCTGACAAATATAAATCAAAAGGCTGGTAATGTACTTGAGCAATGATCTTTTACCCTCTCCCTAACAAGAACTGGTTTTGACGTCACTACTACAATTGGCTTGGGAAAATACTGAGGCATAAGAAGAAAATGCTGATGCCCAGCATTTTCTCCTTTTGCCTCAATATTTTCTGTGTAAAATTTTACACAAATCCTATATTTATCTACATGTATTTTGTCATGTACAGCAGCTTTTGAATTGGACCACCCTATATGTTTTCTGTTTTGGAAAGAGTTAAAGAGGGCCCCTGTCACTTTTGTGACCACCATGCATTCAGATCAGTTAGTGACTATCTACAAACAAATCAGGGTACATGCTGCTTTCTTATTGCTAATATAGGCCACAAAGAAGGTATTGATGAAAAACATGGACCTTGATCAGACAGTGTGTACCGGTATGCACAGGCTGATTAAGATTCATTTTGTCTCAAATGCTAATTATAATGTGTCATAAGGGCCCCTTTTCCAGATCCCAACTCATTTGTATTCCTTCTCATTTCCTTTTATCAAATTTCATATAGGAATAAGATTTCTTTCTTTTTATGCCCCCGATAGGGAGGCATCATATTTGACTTGTCCGTCCGTCTGTCTGTCCGTCTGTCTGTCCGTCCGTCTGTCCGTCATTCCGTCCAAAAACTTTAACATTGGCCATAACTTCCTTATTACTTAACAGATTCGCTTCATACTTTACCACAACATTCCTTGGTACATTACCTTTCTGTAGGCACATACTTTGGTGACCTTGACCCCTGGATGACCTTGACCTTGAACATAGATTGGCCATAATTTAAAATCAAAGCGGTGTCGGGGGCATTGTCATCTTACAGTGACAGCTCTTGTTCTAACATTTATCAATTCTAAGCTACTAGCATATGATATTCCTTGCACTATTATCATTGATTTCAACAGATTAGTTTGGGAAAGAGTAAAAGTTAACTTTTCATTGAGTAGTACATTTAGAAATACATTGGACTTTATTCGTGAAGTAAAGAAGAGGGTAAACGCCAGCATATGTTCATACATGTATTTGTGAGTTTTTCACATGAAAACCAACAATATGTAAGTAAAGGTAAAAGAAGCAAATATTTGTCAATTATTGATTGGAAAAAGATCTTTCTTAATGCTTCTTAATTAGAGTATATACATGTAATGTTAAAAGTTGAAATTCTTATTGTTTGGTAGAGGATTGATGAAGTTATAGTAAACATTTCATATTGATACTATTTTCTGTCCTACTCTAGGCCATTACATCTTCTAATACTGAATGCTGCAGTATTTGGTTTAGTTCACATTATTACACAAGACGGTATGGAAGCAACATTTCAAGTGAATCATTCGTCACAATTTTATCTTGTAAAATTGTGTGATGGCATTATGAACAAAATTCCTTTACTCGACATATTTAAGATTACAGAAAGCATTTGAGAGAAAAGAAGAAAATGCTGGTTATCAGCATTTTCTTCATTTCTGTCAATGCTTTCTTGACAAGTGTAGATAAGGTAAAAGTGGAAACTTTCATTATTTGATAAAGGATTGATGAAGTTATTGGAAGCATTTTATTGTTACTTAAAAAGTCTCTTTTTTTCTCTCCTACTCTAGGCCATTACATCTACTAATACTGAATGCTGCAGTGTTTGGTTTGCCACACACCATTACTCAAGATGGATTAGAAGCAACATTCCAAGTTAATCATTTGTCACAATTCTATCTCGTTAAGCTATTATGGGACATCATCATGAAAAGTGCTCCTTCACGGGTGGTTGTCGTCTCCTCTGAATCACACAGGTAAAATACCTGATTAAGTTGGTCAGAGATATTAAAGAGGGGGTAAAGGCATTCTAAATTTGTTATATCAAATCCAAATCCCATGTTGTGTGTACTCATTGGAATCATATTATCAAGAAATTCCAATGAGTACCCACAACATATGGTTTGATGGAAATCGAAGGACCTTTTGCATATTGAAAAACCTGTCTCCTCTTATCAGCAGCTTTGGTGGGTAAATGTTAGAAGGCTGAATTGATATTTTTGACATGGCATGATTTCAGGTACTTTCTTAGAAATGTGAAAAGTATTGACCCTGGTCAGTCTGCGCTGAGTGTGCAGACTGAATAGTATCAAAACTTTTCACTAGAAGGTAATTTCCTGGATCTAGAAAGTTTTTCCTATCTTGCTGTATGACCATTTTATGAATGTACCATCTGGATGATGCCTATTAAGTTGGATCCATTTTTGAAACTTTGGTTTTATAAACCTTCAGAAGGTCCTTTTTAGCATGACAGATCACACATATATTTTGTTTTTCTTTTGTATCTAAAATGAATATGACATCATCCATTAATTTTGGTCTGTTGTTATAAGTGCGCATATGGTTTGTGAGTCCAATATGTTCCCGGAATCATATTGCAAACAAATGATATTTTAGTGTCACACTTTGGCTCGCTGGCGAAGTGTTTCTATATTTGCTTGTAGTTGGCTTCAGTGCAGCCTCAGTGTGCTTCCTGATTTCAACTTCTATTTTCAGACTTGATTTGAAATCACCATTAGGATATGTCCTTTGCTAGCAAGATTCTTTAAGTTGTCTAGATTAATGCTGAATAACTTTTTGGATGACTTCAGGATATCTTTCAAATGTAGATAACACCAGTTAAATGAAACTTTTTACTAAATAAGCCATCAGGGACTTTATGTTCAGGGAATTAATGTCGCAGCCCTAGTGTCAGCATCAGTGTTGGAGTCACCTCCCATCATCTCTTCACTTGAAAAACCTGGTTTATATCTTAGGCACTATTAGAGATACAGCCTTTCCTTTTTCAGACATGGATACTTCCCTTTAAGACTTCTCATTTGAGACCATGAGCTTTGACCCATTGAACTTGACCTTGGAGTTTGACCTACTAATAAAAGACTTGGCCTATATTGCAAGCACTATTATTGATAGAGCCTTGATATTTCACACATTGATACCTCTTGCCAAGACCTTTAATTTTGGACCAAGCTGCTGTATAGGCGAGCTACCTTGTCCGCAGACATCTCTTGTTCAGTAATGTAACAATTGCAACAACCTTTTCAAGTCATTGAATATTGATTAGGTTGAGATCACATTATCAATGGAAGTCTGTGCTAACTAGTGTAACTGTTTATTATCACAATTATTTTACTTATTTGCATTTTAACAGGAGTGCCAAATTAGACATACACTCAGTGAACGAAGAGAAATTCACCCCAAGTTCCAGTAAATACTGGGATTTGACAGCCTATAACTTGTCCAAGTTGTGTAATGTACTGTTTTCCCTGCATCTGAACAATCTTCTGTATAAATATGGTGTCACTTCACTTTCATTACACCCGGGTAATATAATGTACACAGGACTGCAGAAAAACTGGTGGTTCTATAAGATGATTTTCTACCTCGCAAGACCTTTCACTAAATCTATGGTAAGTGTTGAGTTACATTTAAAGAGTCTTCTCTATTTATATGGTGTCACTTCGCCAGACCTTTCACTAAATCTATGGTAAGTCAATTCAAGTAACAAAAAGCAACAAATATAGCTATAAATAACTGCTTGGAGAACATTTAAAAAAAAAAAGAAGAAAATGCTAACAATCTGAAGCTTAGTCTATTTTCCATTGTCTCAATGGATGAATTTTGAGATTGGTCGTAAATAAAAATAGAGATGTAGAACATGAAGAGAATGTTACCCAAAGTAGAGACTTTGTATGTTATAGCATAGAAAATACTAGTATTGAGGAAAAACAAGATATTGTGGGTTTTCAGCATTTTCTTCTTTTCTTGCAATGTTTTCCAAGCTTTTGTCTTGGAGTTGTCAAATCCATATTATCCTTGTTTGTGACTTAAATTGATAATAGAAGAAAATACATGTAGGAAACTTTGAAGGAGGAAAAGAAGTCTTCTTGCTGAATTTATTCTATTCAATACTTTTCAATTCTTAGTATGATTAATTTGATAATGTATGCCATCTGCATATTTTTATGCCCCAGTATCGAGAGATCAAGGGCATATTGTTTTACTTGTGTCCGTCCGTCTGTCTGTCCATCCATCCATCCGTCCGTCTGAAAACTTGACCTTTGCCTTTTCTCCAAAAGTATTTGACATACAAAGCTCAAATTTGGTATGCAACTTCCTTTCAATGATATCTATCTGTTCCATGCAATTTGACCTTCCTCAAGGTCATCCCTTAACCATTATCAACCCATTACTCTACCAAAACTTAACCTTTTACTCCGAAAACTTAATCTTTGCCTTTTCTCCAAAAGTATTTTACATACAAAGCTCAAATTTGGTATGCAACTAAGAATTCTTTTCAATGATATTTTTCTGTTCCATGCAATTTGACCTTCCTCAATGTCATCCCTTAACCCTTATCAACCCTTTACTCTACGAAAATTTAACCTTCTACTCCGAAAACTTAATCGTTGCCTTTTTTTCCAAAAGTATGTGACATACAAAGCTCAAATTTGGTATGCAACTTCCTTTTAATAATTAAAAATCTATCTGTTCCATGCAGTTTGACCTTCCTCAAGGTCATCCCTTAACCCTTAATTACCCTTTACTCCATGAAAACTTAACATTTTAGAAAAAATGGCCATTTCGGGGCATTTGTGTTTCACAAACACATCTTGTTTTAATTCAGACTAGTCTAAAAGCTAGTATTTTAGGAACTTTCCTGAACAAGCCATGGTTTCGATATTTGCTTTGAAAAGTATTGCGTATAATGAAGAAAATGCTAAAACCCAGCATTTTCTCCTTTCCTCTCAATGCTTAGTGCTATTGGTGGTGGATCCAGAGGGGGATTCAAACGAACCCCCTCTGTAGCCAGATTATTTCAATTTCATGCAGAAATTCAGTCACAATTGTGTAATACTAGGAAAACGAACCCGCCCCCCATTTGTATATTTGAACCCCCCTTACAGAAATCCTGGATCCGCTGCTGGCTATAGCACACAAGTTCAAAGCATAATTAACACATTTTGTCATTTGCACTTCCTATAATATTTGAGTTTTTGAAAACTTGTTTAGGGCAGTGTTAATCTCATTTCACTATAATTTTTAATTAATTTGCAGGCACAAGGTGCAGCTACTACTGTATATTGTTCAGTCGCTCCAGAGTTAGACGGCGTAGGAGGCATGTACTTTAACAATTGTTGTCGATGTCCGACGTCCAGTGCGGGATGTGACGATGAACTGGCTAAAGCTGTGTGGGATATAAGTGAAAAAATGCTGAGTAAACGAATTGGTAGACCAATCTGAACAGATCTGGATCAACACAACACCAACAACCACTGCACTATAGTCTATCGGTTATAACTGTAGACTTGTATACAAACACTAAAAAAACAAATACATAGTTTTAACATTTACCAAACCATTTATGGTGAGGTATACGAGTGAATTAATGTCCTACTCGTTTATTCTCAAAAGAGAAAATGTTTGTGTTGGGCCATTTATCAACAACAAGCAGTAAAGTGTTTGTATACAAGTCTACAGTTATAGCCGATGAGTTATAGATCCCAATACAATGACCTACCTACATATTCATCATACAAATGGTGATCAACAGAAAACATCCTAGCTCAGCAACTGCAAGGGATTGGTTTTCAGCTTGATCACCGTGTGCTATTTATTGTATTAATGACCAAGATGAATAGTAAAGGATCCAGTGCCAATGCTAACAACCTGTGATTCAGGATTCGTTCTGACGGCATAGACAGTGATCAACCTACAAATTAGTGATGTCTGGTCTCAAATTTAACTACCTACTTTAATTAAGCCTTTCCGATGCAAGACCTGCTTTTGACATCCCTTACAGAAAAGACTTGGGAAAACATTGAGGCAAAAGAAGAAAATGCAGGTAAACAGCATTTTCTCCATTTGCCTCAATATTTTCTGAGCTATTATGTACATCAATATAATTTGCAATAGCCTTCTGTTTTGACTTCTGTAGCAATTTTGAGATGGACCAATCTAAAATTTGGATGTAGGAAAGGGTTAAACAATAATTGTATTATTATACCCCCCACAACGAAGTTAGGGGGGGGGGGGGGGGGGGGGGGGTATACCGGATTCAGGTTGTCCATCCGTCTGTCCGTCTGGGACATAATTTTGTGTCCTCTTCTTCTCTCACAGTATAAGACCAATTTTGCTGAAATTTTATCAATTCTAACGACCTACTTTAATCCTTTTCCGAACTGCAAATGTTCAGATTGTCCCAATTTGGAAACTGCTGATGATGCAATGATAGCATTTATCTACAAAATAGAACAGAAAACATTTAGGCAAAAGGTGGAAATACTGATTTTCAGCATTTTCTTCTTTTGCCTTAATGTTTTCCCAATTCTTATCCATTAGGGACATCACAGCCAGGTCTTGTTTAGGAAAGGGTTAGCCCATTACCAAATGGAAATTTTTGGGGCTATTCCAAATTTAAAGATCACATAGACAACAATTTCATATGTTATGTATGGAATATTACATTTTTGGGGGTAGAAAACATTGTTGGAAATGGAGAAATTGCTTGTCCCAAGCAATTTCTCCATTTTCCACAATGTTTTCTTAAGCCTTCATTTTGTAGGGAGTCAAAAGGTGTCATTATGCGGGAATGTGTTAAGCAGCATGACTTATTGAATGACCATGCTTGGTTTAGCTCACTGCCTTGAGAGTTAGAAACCTTCATATGCCTATGCTTTTATCAAAGTTTTTAACACTTGACTTTCTCAAACTAGACTTGGATTGTCCCTTGTAGAAAAGGCACTGGAAATCCTTTGGTAAAAAAAGAAAATCCTGATGATCAGAATTTTCTCCTGTTGCCTATTATTTTCAGTGCTAATTTGTACTAATGTCCTATCTTTATCAACATCCCTACATTTTTAGCTCACCTTAGCACGAAGTGCTGAGGGTGAGCTATTGTGATCTCTCACTGTCCGTCGTCCGTCTGTCCGTCCGTCTGTCTGTCCACAATTACTAAAAAATCTTCTCCTCCCAAACTATATGGTCTAGAGTCTTGAAATTGTGTATGTAGTATTGTCTCAATGCCCTCTACCAAAATACTTCAAATTATTGTGCTTATAGAAAAATTGGCCCTATGTTGTGGGGTTTAAGGTTTCACACAGAAACACAGTTTTCTCAAAGACTATTTGGCCTAGAGTCTTGAAATTTTGCATGAATTTACATGTCATAAACCTCTAACAGAACACTAAGAATCATCACATTGCAAGGAAAGAAGCCCTATGTTGTGGGTTCTGGAATTTTCAAGTGAGGAGTTGTTTTGACCAGGTAGATTTTATCACATATCATTATCCCTAAAATAACAGTTTGGGTCTATAAATCAGATTATGCAGATCATAATATCTGATAAAGAATGCATGGAGCTACAGATAAAGTGAGGCAAATCATTCTATATTTGATGTTTAAAATCTAAACGCTTTGTTATAGGTACTCATTTGAATAGTCTTGATTGAAGAATTCAAATGAATACCCTCAACATAGGGTGTTATAATATTAAAAAGATATTTTATGATTCTGAAAGCCATTACCCTCTGTTACCTGTATCCCTGAGGCACTTAACCTTTGTTTACTGATCTAGGGATCAACTAAATACTTTAACCCTTTCCTGGAAAGACCTTGATTTGAAATAAGTAATATAGAATGGTTTCACTCACTCTTATATGTTGCTCTGTGCATAGCTCCAAATCATATGAGTACAACTTATTCATTTATTTCACAAAAATTGTCCTAGTCTTCTGACCATGAATATACTGCCGGGGTTACGTCATATTATGTCTTGTCACAGACATTAGGGACATATTGCAAAAAAAATCATTATTTATGGCATTCTTGTTATTTATACATTAATCTACATACATATTCATTTCGATTAAACGTAATTTAGAGATGTTTTTGTGTTCTTGCTTAGTGTTTTATGAATTAATTTCCTTGTTGATTGGACATTGCATAGAAGTAGAAAGTCTATTTTAGCATGGCTTTTGAACTAACAGGGAAACTCCCAGTCATCCAAGTATTGGCAAAATGTGTTGAGCCCTTTTCCACATAGCGAAATGGATGTTGAGAAATATAGCACAGTGCAGCACTGAACTTATTGAGGCAAAGGGAGAAATGTTTATCATCAGCTTTTCTTTCGTTTGATTCAATGTTTTCCCTGTTTGGCAAATCCGTCTGGTAATGGATTAACACCTAGATAGTAGATAATTATATATCTTTTTTTAGAAAGTGGGCTGACATCAAAATGTCCATCCTCGGAAACCAAAGCGGTCGTAGCTCACGCCATGCAAAATGTCATGGAGAGAAATAAAAGCTAAGCAAATGACAGAGAAAGGGAGGGAGTGGCAAGAGAGAGGGGTGGGGCTAGTGACGGCCCTGTGCTCCACTACGAGTAAAGAGGACTAGTTACAGTAGGCTAAGCTACACTTAACCCATAACCAGACGGCAGAAATATGGACTGTTCCAAATTCAAAGATGTTGCAGACGACAATATCAAGTGAATATGATTTTATGTTTGTGGGTAGAAATCATTGAGGGAAATGAAGAAATTGCTTGTCACAATCAATTTCTCCATTTTCCACAATGTTTCCCATAGCCTTTATCTTGAGGGGCGTCAAAAACGTAATTTTTGGGGGATGGATTGAACGGCACAATTCTATACAGATCCTAATCGAAAGATGACGCATTCATAGGACAAATGTTATTAACCACGGAATATTTTCAATTTATAGAAATCCTTGAATGAAGGGAGAAACTGGTGGTTATCAGCGCTTTCTCCTTTTCCCGTAAGGGTTTTCTTATACAAACTCATGTTTGTCATTAAAACACGGTCTTATCTGTGAAACCCTTGCCTGCCAACATTCCCATTCAGTTTGATCTCGATTTGAAAAGCCAACTTGTGAGAATACCGGCTTGCAAAAGAAACGATATGTTGTTAACCAGCATTTTTTCCTTAACCATTTCCCAAACAAGACCTGGTTTTGACGTCCCTAATAGAAAAGGCTTGGGAAAACATTGAAACAAAAGAAGAAACTGCTGATAACCAGCAGTTTCTCCTTTTGTCTCAATATTTTCTGTGCCATATTTTACACAAATCCTATCTTTAATAACATCCATTTTGTCATTTATAAGTTTTTGAAGTGGGTCACCCTACAATTCTGTCGTTTGGGAAAGGGTTAATCTCTACATAAACTCGCATTAAAACTTCTTTTTATCCAGATTTATTTTAGCAGTTCTTTAAAGGCGGATCACCGACCAGTCTTTCAGCTCTAATCCTACAGGCTGGGTTTCGAATTTCCGGTCTCTTCCCAAAATCCGACACCCCATAACCTAACCAGTTATGTATACCAAACTATGTTTGGACAGAAAGATTCTGAACTTCATACGTAACGCGGCAATAAATTGGATTCTTCGTAATTGAAAGATAGTTCGGGTAAGGGGCGTAGCCAGAAATTCTGCAATGCTGAAGCCCAGGGCGTAATCCATGTGACTCCGTTTGAGGTCCCAAAAACAGATAAGCTCTGGAAAACATTGTTGAAAATGAAGAAACTGCTTGTGACAAGCAATTTCTTCATTTCCTACAATGTTTTCTTCCCAGAGAGACCGAAAATGTCAAGTTAGATTCACTCGAAATTGTCCGCTGTAACATCTTTAAATTAGAAAGAGTCCAAATTTTCGTCAAATGGTAATGGATTGTAGTGGTTCCGTGGCACATATGTGTCTGTCTCTCACAATTTTTAGCGAGCCGGGACTTAAAGTCCGGGGAGCTAATGTCACAGCCCTAGTGTCGGCGTCAGCGTCGCCTCCCGTCCCGTCGCGTCTTTACTTGAAAAACCTGGTCTATATCTCAGACACTATTAGAGATACAGCCTTAATATTTCATACATGGATACTACCCACCAAGACCTTTCATTTGTGACTTTGACCTTGTGACCTTGACCTTGGAGTTTGACCTACTTTTAAAAAACTTTAACCTGGCCTATATCTTGTGCACTATTACAGATAGAGCCTTGATATTTCACGTATGGATTCCTCATGCAATGACCTTGACCTTGAGAGCATGACCTACTGACCTTGACCTTTTACCTTGGACTCTTTTTTTGTGACAAGCTCTCGTGTAGGCGAGCTACGTTGTCCGCAACTCTTGTTCTTGGAAAGACCACACTTGAAAAAAAGTGTTGATGCCCAGGCTTCCTGGCCTCCGCCTCGCTACGCGCCTGCAGATGAGAAAATTGATAACGATAAAGTTATTTGTGTACAGTATCCCTGATGGGGAACTCGGACAAAGCGTCGGACGTTTTTTCGCGAATACAGTGTATTCAGTCGGTGTTGTTATAAAATATCGTAACTACGGCTTTATCGAAGCCGTAGTTACGGGATTTTATAACAACACCGACAGTTTTTCAATACAAAACGGTAAGCCCGGTCTGTTTTTAGAACAAGTTCATTGGCATTAGAAAAAAAATCTATAAACTCATATTTAATCGCAAAATATCTATACCTTGTAGTCGCGAAAATTGTTTTAGTTCACCACCAGTGAGTATCCTGGTGGCGAAACATATGACACAATAACAACATTTTTTGCACAAATCTTCAGTAGGACTTAACCCTTTCCCAAACGACAAAACTTTAGGGTGATCCACTTCAAAAACTGCCACAAATGATAAAATATGTGTTATTTAAGATAGGATTTGTGTAAAATATGGCACAGAAAATATTGAGGCAAAAGGAGATGCTGCTGGTTATCAGCAGTTTCTTCATTTGTTTCAATGTTTTCCCAAGCCTTTTCTATAAGGGACGTCAATACCAGGTCTTGTTTGGGAAAGGGTGGCAGAATACCCGTAATGTGGCCATTTTGAGATTCATGAAACATCGGATTTTTTCGAGCGGCGTCGTTACCCGAACCTATTCAGGCGCGGTCGTAAACATTCGGCGGTAGAAAGTTCCATCGCCGAATGTTTTCGACCGCACCCGAATAATTCCGACTTCTCGCGAATCTAATTAGGGATAGACTACTTTACTTAGATGATAGATTCGAATTTGATTGTCATAGCAAGTAGGCTACAAAGTGCCAATGGTGTTTTCAAGGACGAGACGGGTCTTTCAAATAGCACATGTCTGATATAAAAAACATTGTTTGCCCGTCAATAACTTTTTTTATCCTGTGCTATTTGAAAGACCAACGACATAGGCACTGCCGCAATCCTTAGTGTTTTCTCCATTCTCTGCTTCAAATCGGCCGCGTAATTAACCGAATTTGGCCTGTTTGTAGGCTTATAGCCAAATGATCGAAAAAGTTTTGGGGAAAAGGAGAAAATGGTGATTATCGTGAAAAATCCTCAGTGTTTTTTGCTTTCTCTGCTTCAAATTGGTCACGTATTTCAAAAAATAAAATTGTTGATTGGCCTACAGGCCTAATTAGTCCTATGGAAAATGTTGATTGTCACTTTTTCTTCTCAAATCTCTATGATTTCTCAACTATTTTCTTTTGGGGAAGTCAAAAACTGGTGTTTGGGAACTGGCTTTTGATAAAAAGAAAATAACCCAGGTCTAGACTGAACATTATGGTCCAAACTCATAGACCTAGGCTACGTTCAGTGTCCAGGTTAACACATATTTGATAAATAAATTGGTCGAAAATGTTGATGGAAACATTCTCTCCTTTTCCACCAACGTATTCTTACCCGATATCCTCAGTGAAAGGCAGTAATTGTAGCCTATTGACCGAGGAAAGAGGAGAGAAATGGTAGAAATATGAATCCAGTCTAAGCTTAGTTTATTCCCCTTTTACCAAGTAAGAAAATATTCTAATTGCATTTTGGATTAAATAATTGAAGTTACATTTATTTGAGTCACGTTTATTTGTGCCAGTTTCGTGCCATCTTACAAAATTATCATACGCAAAAGATTTATTGAATGCATTTTCCAGAGTAAAGAATCATTTGTGAATAAAACATACATTGCACAACTACTAGAAATATACATGTAATTGATTTTGCTGGAAGGCGGCTAGCCAGTAGTTTTGCACAAGTTTGCGTCATATTTTATGAGTTTTATCGGCTCATTGCTAACTTGTCGATCTAAAATTTCATTTTCAACATATTCTCCTATTGCATATCAGTAATTGTCCTCACATGAAGCTACTTCAACGTGTTAAAACGAAAATCATGCAGGATTCGGGTTTCAAAATTACTGGCTAGCCATTGCAATACTGTAGCCTCGTTTTGAAATGTATGAACTCAAGTTACTATCTTTAGCGCTTATTGGTTTAAAAATAGAAACTGAACCAGATGTGACGTCAATCATAGTATAAATTATCCGGGATTTCCCGTTGTAAGCCTGTTGTTGCCTGTCTGCCTAACCGTCAAGTCGTGTAGTGGTCGCCCAAGAAAGACCACACCGACGATTTCATTTTCATTTAAATGACGAATTTTCCATCAAAGGCAGCTGACAACAGTCAGAAAGCAGACAGGACTAACCATTTTCATCATTTCATACTGTGTAACTGTGATATAATGTCTGGATTAGCTCAGTGAAAACTGGATGTATAAGTGACCTATTTAAAGCCCGGCATATTCCCAGCTGATCACCGACAAAATGGAGGCCAACCAACATTTGGCTGACGATTACATTAGTGACTTTGATCTTGTGCATTTTGAGCCGCCTACCAAGCAAGTCATTAAACAAGAGGTCGATGAGGCGTTGACGGAAACATGCTGTGCAAAATCTGACAAGGTTCCAACCACTCCCACATTATTGCAGCCTTTAACTCCGCTGGGGTCCGGCCGGACAACTCCGATCAGCCCAGATAGCCGGAGTGTGCCTTTATCTCCGACGGCGAGCGATATGTCCGTGCCATCGCCTACTGGATTCCCGAAAAATTTAATGGAGGATTTATCTTGGCTCTCTCAAACCTTGACATTTCCTGGCGGTAATTCTGATATCACACACG
The DNA here is from genome assembly GCA_963680895.1 of Fragum sueziense. Classification (NCBI taxonomy): domain Eukaryota; kingdom Metazoa; phylum Mollusca; class Bivalvia; order Cardiida; family Cardiidae; genus Fragum; species Fragum sueziense. Next base: position 19,769,142 of record OY804599.1, on the reverse strand, counting down.
ACGAAGCGGTCGATTGTCTCATCTCGTCGAGTCCCGAGTTTGTCCAGAGTTTTCAGAAATATCTCGTGTCGGGTGCACGTGCACTGTCACGTCAGTCATCAATTCAGTCTCAAACGTCACAATCTTCACAAAAAGTAGAGGAAGTCAGTCCACTCGAACCCTTATCTGAAATGATTAAAGATGAAATACCAACACCCCCAGAAAGCCCGGCAGACAGCGAGTTTTCTCTGTCTGCAGCGGAAAGTAGTGCCCCGTCAACTCCGGCACCGTCGTCATCGCGGAGGAGACGTCGTGATTCGGCCATCTTTGCTGGCCTCACTCCAACCGACTGTGACATCAACGACGATGATCTAGTTGCTCTGCCTGTTAGAGAGCTGAACAAACGTTTACAAGGGCTCTCTAAGGATGATATACAAAAATTGAAGCAGAAACGTCGTACGTTGAAGAACAGGGGATACGCCCAAAACTGCCGATCAAAGAGAATGCATCATAAGACCCAGCTAGAACGAACGAATAATTCCTTGCTTGACCAAATCACTGCGCTGCAGAGACATGTTTCCATGCTAACCCGAGAAAAGAACTATTATAAACAACAAAACGAACTTCTCAGGATGAAACTAGGAATGGGCGGAAGTAACTCTACTGCCCAATCTTGTGAAAGTTCCCTCTCTAGCTACCCAAATTCCCCGGACTATGGATTGTAAATTGACTCTCACTAATTTGATCTGTTGACATAGAGGAAAACTAAACACACTGCACTTTGTTAGTAACGAGGATTGGTGGTCACGTGAGGGATTTTCATTGGACGCCTTAACTTTCATCATTTTATGACGTATACATGACATCACGATTGAACATTTGCATATGGTGTGAGAACGGATTATTGAAGACATCTACTAGGTATCACTTTGAACGTTTGCATATTCATTTTGTTTGTTAAATTGTTAGATATTGATTATTTGTTCACATTATCAATATAAGCGTGATATCTATCTTGTTTATATCTGTGTGCATATGTAATTAAAATGTATATGCAGAGGTGTAGATAAGGGGGAGTAGGCCAAGTGGTTTTTAAAACGCACATTATCGTTTATAATTTAAAATCAGAACCTAAATTTGAGTAGCTTATTTTGTGTTATCGTCTCCTCAAGACGATTCAAATGAGTTCCGCAAATATAGGGTTAGGAATCAAAATAACTTTAAGAATGCAACCCCCTTATATGTGCACCTGGTATGTATAAATGGGTCAAGCAATTATCCTAAATTCAATCGTATCTCTCCACATATGTCAATATGGAACATGCCGTACGTCATCGTGCTGATATGAATTATTAAATGGTTTTGATGTATCCTTTCTTAAAGTATGTATACACTTGCCGACTCTGATTACGGAAACACATTAGTAGGCTAATTAAAAAAAAATGTTAATTCCAATTGATTAATTTCATTGTCTGTTATCTTCTATTTGTCATCTTCGATTAATTAAGACAGAATAATGTTAGATAATTATCTTACATGTATACATATGATATTTAGTATCGCATGCACGGTGCATTGCTTTTACAGCTGAATTGGCCATATAATGGTGTACAAATTTTGAACATTGCTTATTGGAAGATACGATGATTAATTAATATATTTTGCTTGTTGCAATTTGATGTTGAATGACTGATTGACTGTTACAGTTAAATATTGTTTGTCAGTTACATTTGTTGAAACTGTGTTTATTTCCATGGGCAGATCAACTGATAAGAGGGGGCGAAAGACTGAAATTATGCTATTCTTATTCCAATTTTGTCACATGTATGATTTTTTTTCAAACCCAAACAGTTAATATGTTTTGGTACTCACTTGAATAGTCTCTTAGGCATGATAAACTTTTCCAACGAGTGCCTAAAGCATGGGTTTCTATCACCAAAGTTGAATTAAATGTGTGATTTTTGAAGTCATTACCCCCACTTATCAGTAGCTCTGCCCTTGGTTTTGTTACCAAGCATTGTTATCATTTTAAGACATTTTATTTCTGTAGGTAACAGATTTTAGGAATTTCAATGAATAATTCTTGATTTCCAACAGCAGCTATCTACGTCAACCGTCACGTAAAAATGAACTCCTAAATTTATAAATTGAGCCAGGATCTGTAAAAAGGTCCTTTAAGGCTTTAGTTTTGAGCCCAACGTGGTTCAAGACCAGCCTTCGTAGGCCTATACACGCAGTCTGATCATGAACCGTATTAGTCTCCAACATATTCTTTAAGACCTGTAGCCACCATAAGACAGCAATATGGATCCCAGAAAGTTTTCACTTAGGCACAGGCTGTTGGTTAAACATGAATTTATCAAATGCTGCAAGGGACCTTTTTCCAGATCCTGGCTCATATATATCCAGACCATCTATAGGAATGTATTCAACTTTCCTTGTGTGTCATTTCATAATTCCACGCAATAGGTCCATTCAATGGTCACGCACGATTAAAATGGTGACCCATAACTTTTTTGTTTGTGGAGAAGGGCCTGCGTGTGCTCTCGGGAACACCAGGCGTCAAACCAGGCTCGAATTGCACTTGCTCCATTTCTGTCCAATTCATCGAAATTGTTCTGTCAGTTGAAATGTTTTGTCTCTGGGATGGTCATACTTAAAATGGTTGGTGAGTGAAGGCATCGAAAGTTTTGTTCAGTTTTTGCACCCAATTAATCATTTGGGTTCCTTTTTGCGTGGCGGTTGTCAAATTTTATTGATAATCTTGAGAAATGTATGCATTACCACAAAGTCTTTCGCTATTTTCATTTTTTCATATAAAACTGCTTTAGCTGCATCAGTAGGTGGCGTGTCTTGGGTCGAGTGTGTGTAAATATCTCGCCTTAATTCGTATCCAATACTTGTATACTGCCAAAAGCTAGGCTGGTGTGTAGAGAGAATTACACACAACCCTGGACTGGTCTTGTTTGTTTGTATGTATGGTTTTCAATACACTTTTCATACATATTGGCTAGTGCAAAACTGGTCTAAGTACATTTACAAAGTATATTCATTTAGAGAAGTATTGCGCTTAGATATTTAAATCATAACAAACTGAAACATACAACCTTGAGTAGTACATGTACTTAAGATACTAACATAGACTTCTAAACTACCATCGTAACAACTTCCTACATTTCGTCGGTTGCGTTGGTAAACCTTATTTGTAAATTAAACAGGAAAAAAGCTGAAGATATATGCTATTTCGAAGTAGCTCGGCTGACAAATTACTTTCCCTGGTTTCTTGCTCGAGTACATTTATGGTTGAAACTATTCAGCCTGTGTGAAATTGGTCTATACATACTTATGAGTCTGACTCCTTTCAGAGTTTAACTGTCGGAATATCAAGGACAACTTTCGAAAAAAAAATCTTGTTTTTCAAGGATAAATATTAAACATGATGTGCACAAAGGTAAGTACATTTATATGAATCATTTGAAAACAGGTTTGGCCTCTCTAGTTTACTTGAAGTTCAGTGATGCGTGACTGTCTTAATTTTTAAAGGCTAAATATTTTGACCAATACCGATTACGATTATACTGAAAAAAGATGCGGAACGTTGGAAGGTGTTACGTCACTTTCAATCAATATTACCATGTATTTCTTGTTATTTTAAAATGACGGATACTGACTTGTTTGACAGCACTTTGTCATTGGAAAATCAGATCTTATTCTCGTGCCAATATATTGTCATTGAACTTTCAAAGCGTTGTAACTGAAGCTGTTTGCAGCTTTAGCTATAATGCTTTGGTTTATCAAAGACCATATGAAGTTGTTGATTCATAATCCTTGCCATGCTGAATGAAAGCAACATGACATTACATAGCCCTAACAGACATTACATGTATCGCCGCTTAACAACAACAACAACAACAACAACAAAAAACTCGCTACTGCTGCTTTAAACAATCTGTAGAAACGATGAATTTGTTGAAAAGCAGCGATATTTATACATCGCCGTTGGGTCTTGTTGTAGGCCTATGTTAATTTATCAGCATGAAATGGGTTAAATTGTTACTTAAAGCGAAGAACAACCTTCAAACTTGTGATGTTTTGTTAGATATATAGTTATTTTTGCGATTGTGTATAGTTTATGTAAGATAAGATTTTAATTTTAAGTTTTTAGCTACTCCAAGCAGGAGATGGTTGCACGCGAATACTTAGATATCATTACAGCGTTATGAACTCTTGTCCAGTCAGGATATCATTGCATATATTTTTTACTTGTTTTAAGTTTTAGCTATGTAAACGATATATTTTGCATGCTATTGTCCGAATCTTGCAAGTGTGAGACACCTGCAAGATTCGAACCAGTGCATAAAAATTACAGTAGTTTGGGGTACGATATTTTAGGTAGGCCTATATTTTGGTATCATATGTAAATTTTATGCCATAATATTCTGACCGGAGCTAGGTTATGTTAAATTTCTTTTATGTGATAAAGTTGATGTCCTTGAACCAAAAATTGTTGAGATGAATCCTGAATTATATGTTGTATTCTTGAAGTACTTCAAATTTTGGCCAATGCCTGAATGAATATATATATATTTGTTTTAAAAGTTAAAAGCCAATCGATTTCTGTATTGCAAAATCCAATTTAACTGTCGCGACCAGTTTTATTCGGTGAAATATTTGACATATTTTAGCCGTATGATGGTATAGATAGCTTCGGAAGCTTCCGACTAACGATGTGAGTCACGGAAATTAATGAGCGACAGGTCAATGTGGCTTTGCAATACAAACCCGACATGGCTGTCAGTTTTTACTAGCTCGGTGTTTTCACATCGATTTACAGATCATTTCATGTCATGAAACATTCAGACCAAATTGATTTGGTTTTGTGTTGAATATTTCAAAAGGCTGGTAGTACCGCGTAGAACAATCGACCTCTTTTATATGGCTGTATTTCTTCTAAAACCTCGTACCTAAACTACAAAATCTGCAGTTTATAAGTTCACCAACCTTATCTTTCAGATTCTCATTATCATTGTTTGAATGACTAGATTGTGACTAGAACTAAGTACCAACAACATAGGGGTTGTTTTAAGATAACATACTCTCAGTTAACCCTTTCTTAGTTGTAGCTCCGAAACACATCGTTTTGATTGTCCCACCAGATGTTGAAATTGAAAAATGTTTTATTTCAGTAATTCTAAAAATATTAATGATGAGTTTTGAACGGTCAAATAAATTTATTGTCATTTAGATAAAAGAACTTTGTAAAACAAATCAATTATTCATGGACAATATGGACGACATAAAGCGGCTTTTTCGTCATTGTGTGACCAAAAACGTCGTAGGTTAAGTTATGACGCCCAAAGATTTGTTTACTGACGTACAAATCAATTAATAACGTTACGTCCTCTAACGAGGTCACGTGTCCTGGGACAGGTCATCATATGTCAACAAACAACGTGTTTTTCTACACTTTCACTGTCATGGTTCAAGATTAGCCCTTTCCCAAACAACACATGGTTTTACGCCCATATTAAAGAAACATTGGAAAAGCATTGAAAGAATATATGAAAATGCTGATAATCAGCATTTTCTTCTTTTCTTTTAGCACAATTTCTATGCCATCAGACACATTTTTGTCAAGTCTTTCATTGTCGGGAACAGCTTTCAAAATTTAGTTTGAGAAAAGATGAACCACGTTGGCTGGTATCTTAATACTACTTTGATAACAAGCTATAGTTACGAGGTTTTGCAATAACTCAACTTCAACGATAACATTGGACAATGCCATTTTCACTGGTGGTGAACTCGGCCAAAGCGTGGGACGTTTTTTCGCGATCATAGTATTCCGTCGGTGTTGTTATAAAATATCGTAATTACGGCTTCGATAAAGCTGTAGTTACGAGATTTTATAACAACACAGACGGTTTGTCAATACATATCGGTAAACCCGGTCTATTTTTAGAACAAATTCATTGTTATTAGAAAAACTATCCAATCAGATCTTTGAACTCACATTTAAACGCAAAATATCAGTAACTTGTTGTAGCGAAAAACGTCCTTCGCTTTGGCCGAGTTCACCACCAGTGATTTTGAATGTAGTTGTTTCACTTCAAAACTCTGTGTTGTTGGTAGTCTCTAAGTTATTGATAAGTTTAAAACTTGTAAGAAAGTTCATGTTATTGTCAGGTTATTTGTACTTACATTGGTCTACTCTAATCCCAGTACATTTTGCATAAATTGCATTTCCTAACACTTTCCAAAACTAGGTGAAGTTTGGACAAACGTAAATGATGATGGGTCAGAAATACTTAGGAGAAAAGAAGAAATGCTTATTGCCAGCATTTCTCCCTTTCCCTCAACTATTTTTCTTTAGAGTGTGTATGTGGTTTCGTTTGAAACGCCATTGAATTTGAACAAGTCCCAAAGTTTGCCGTTTAGGGAAGGGTTAAACACTAAATCCTGAATGTTAAGTCACCTTATACATTGAACATACATTTCATTTCCCAATCAGTTCTCATTATAAACAAGCGATTGTTTTAGTATTACTATTATTATAACTGTTACATTCTCCGCTGTTATTTAGCGGGATCTTGTTTTATCTATCCGTCTGTCCCTCCATTTGTTCGCCTTATGGTAGAACAGAAATATTCTTTATGCCATTACTTAACTGAATAGATGTACAGTGTGTTAGTAAGCCCATAGACTGTATGAAAGCGTAGGTGTGCACGTTATATTATTCTGTTTTCGTATCATTCAGAGCTACAGAAAAAAGGTAATGAATGTCATTCTAAACGTCTTACTAAAATTCCAAATGCCATGTTGTAGGTACTCGATTGAATCGTCTCGTTAAAACGATTTCAATGATTACACACAAAGTATGATTTTATAAACATTGATAGATATTAGGCTATTTTGCATTTTTTGCGTTCTCTACGCCAGGCTACTTCAACCTTTTATTTTTCTGATAATGATTTATATCTCACGATAAATGACCTGACAGAACATCCCTAGATATGAGCTATAGGTGCTCTGTCAGGTCATTTATAGTGATCTATTCTTTAAGTTGTTTTTCTGTGTATTTCATTAACTTATAAACCAAGGCCAGGGTCACTGGTCAAGGTCAAATGCCATTATGATTTTCATTGCTTGAAGGTATTCGTGTTTCACAGACTGTTCTCGTTTTATCACCAAGTTTAACATGTTTCTAACGATAGATCTAGTTCATCTACAAGAGAAGTAGAGAATTTTAATTAATTAATTAATTATATGTTTTGTTAATGTTTTAATTGAATTTGGTACGCAATATATGTGCTATGTATAAATAAATCAAGTGCAGACACAAGTATATAGTAGTCGTGTTGTATATTTGATTTTAGCGATGTTCTGTAGAGCAATGTATGCAGATAAGAGGAGTTGAAGACATTCTAAATTTGTTGTTTCAAATCCAAACCCTTCGTTTCGGGTGCTCATTTTAAATCGTCTTGATGAGACGATTTCAATTAGTACCCACAACTTAAGGTTTGATGAAAAATAAATGAAATAATGCATCTTAAAATGCCTTCATCCCTTTCATCTGGAGCTCTTTCTGTCCGTCCATCTGTTTGAAGAGCCACAGAAAAAGCTTTGTGTGATATTTTGCCTTTCCCCCAAATAGGCCTACCTGGTTTTGACGTCCCTGTTTGAAAAGGCATTGACACTGACATTGAGACAATGAGGAGAAAATGCTGATGGCCAGCATTTTTAGCTCACCTGAGCACGAAGTGCTCAAGGTGAGCTATTGTGGTCGCTTTTTGTCCGTCGGCGTCCGTCCGTCCGTCCGTCCGTCTGTCCGTCCGTCCGTCCGTCCGTCTGTCCACAATTTGTTGTTAACACTCTAGCATCCACAAAAATTGACCAATCTTAAGCAAACTTAAACAAAACATGTATGACCATAAGTTCTCGGATGAGTTCGATTTTGGGTCAGATCGGACCAGGAAGTCAGGAGTTATGTGCCCTTGAACGTCAAAAATAGCTACTTTTTAACTTGTTAACACTCTAGCATCTACAAATATTAATCAATCAAGACAAAACTTGGACATAATGTTGAAGACTATAAGTTCTCAGATGAGTTCGATTTTGGGTAAGATCGGACCAGGAAGTCAGGAGTTATGTGCCCTTGAACGTCAAAAATAGCTACTTTTTAATTTGTTAACACTCTAGCGTCTACAAATATTGATCAATCAAGACAAAACTTGGACATAATGTTTTACACCATAAGATCTCGGATGAGTTTGATTTTCAGTGTGATCTGATCAGAAAGACAAGAATTATGTGCCCTTGAATTTGACAAAATTGCCATTTAAGGCTGTTTTTGACCTTGTTTACCCTCTAGAATCTACAATTATAAATCAATCAAGACAAAACTTAGACACAATGTTTGGGACCCTAAGATCTTTGATGAGTGCGTTTTTCAGTCTGATCTTTTTCAGAAAGTTGAGAGTTATGTGCCCTTGAATTTGACAAAATTGCCATTTTTGGCTGTTTTTGACCTCGTTTACACTCTAGAATGTACAAATATGAATCAATCAAGACAAAACTTTGACACAATGTTCGGGATTATAAGATCTTTGATCATTTGGATTTTCAGTCTGATCTGATCAGAAAATAGAAAGTTACTTGCCCTTGAATTTGACAAAATTGCCTTTTTCGGCTGTTTTCGACCTTGTTTACACTCTAAAATTTACAATTATTAATCAATCAAGACAAAACTTGGACACAATGTTGGACACCAGAAGATCTCGGATGAGTTCGATTTTCACAACGTTATTGACCATAAGTTCGTTTTCAGTCTTAAAGTCGTAAATATTAATTGAATAGAACAAAATTGTGGCTCATATCCTTTTGGTTCAGGTGAGCGATATATAGGACCATCATGGTCCTCTTGTCTCCTTTTGCCTCAATATTTTTAGTGCTATATTCTACAGAAATTACTTTGAGTTAGCCTTAAATTGTGTCGCATTGGGGGGTTAAATATCACCGGATCAAACAAAGCTTTCAAAAGTTTTCGTTGGTGTAAAGTTTTGAAACGATGTGCCCTATTAAAAATAGAATCTGTATATCGTCGCTTTCCAACGAAATTATCGTAAATGCACCTTAAAACAAGCTGCAGTTACGAGGTTTTGTTGAAAAGCATCGATATGACCTTGTTATACCGTGGGCATGGGATGGGCTTCTAAAACTTAACTTACAAACCAGAAAACTTGGGTTCGTCCGAACTGATAGATTGCAGAAATACACTGCTTAGCTCTTCCCTTTCCAAACCAGACCTGGACCTGGTTTTCAGCATTTTCTTAGTTTGCTGGAAAAGTCCATAATTATGTTACCCAGCGTTGTTTTCAAAGGTTTTCTTGCTCTAACCCTTAAGGGAAAATTCATGTAGAATGAAATTGAAGAGGAGTAGATCTAAACCCAAACGACAATCAGCACGTGACACATTATCGATAATTTTCAATAATTGAGCAAGGATCTGGTAAAACGTCCTTAATGACATTAAAGAATTACATGCACATTCTGATCAGGATCCATGCTGTCCTCAAATAGCTTCTTTGTGATTTTAGCGAGTGCAAGAGAGCTGCATCGATGCTGATAAGGCTGCCCTTTGGTACCCCTATGTATTCGCCAAGTATTCAATTACTACGTAGTCAAACCAGGTCTTGTTTGGGAAAGGGTTAACTAGGAAACTCGATAGTGGTACATAGATCACTATCAGGGAAAAAGGAAATCGATCAGAATGCGGACTGTGAGTTAGAGAAAACGTTAGTTGTACTTCACGTTCGTGTCAGGTCACGTGAAAACGTGGTTCATTTACCTAATACTGCACAGTGACGCCTTTTGACTCCTTCTCAAAAAAGGGGCTTTGAATACACTGTGGAAAATGAAGAAATTGCTTGTAACAAACAATTTCTTCATTTCCCACAATGTTTTCTATCACAAATAGACAGATGGTTTTAATTTCCATTCAATTGAAATTGTCGTCTGCAACATCTTTGAATTTTGGCCAGTCAAAAAAAATGATTTCAAGTTTTCTCTGAAAGGGACGTCAAAACCAGGTATTATTTTGGCAACGGTTTAATGGTTGATTAACACATGCACAGACGACGAAAATTTGGAAACCCGTTCCAATTTGAAAGCTGCTGCACATTTGACTACGGCCTAGATGACGATAGAAAGAATTTGAAGTATTGGGGCATGGGGGGGGGGGGGAATTCAGGCCATAAGCATTTTCTTTTTAAGGCGTGTCGCTTTTCAACAAAGTCCTCGTAGCTGCAGCTTGTTTTAAGCTGCAGTTACGAGGTTTTTGTTGAAAATAATCGTTATGCTTGTCTCGTTGATGGGCAAAGATAGAAATATTGACCCTGGGCCACTTTTCAACAAACCTTGCTTTATCAGTTCAAAACAACTTGGAGGAGTTTAACCCTTTCCCAAACAATATCTAGTTTTGACGTCCCTATGATAGAAAATGCTTGGGAAAACATTGAGACAAAAGAAGAAAATGCTGGCAACGAGCATTTCCTCCTTTTGCTTCAATATTTTCTGTAGGCTACCATAATGTACCTAAGATCAATAAACATGTACATACATTTGGTCGTCTACAATGTTGGTTTCAAATAAGAACAGTCCAAATTCAAACCGTTTAGGGAATTGATAAATTGACAAATAGCTGATCAAGTCCTACCTAGCCCAGCTCAAACTGACAGAATATCGCTGCTTTTCGACAAAAACCTCGTAACTACAGCTTTACACAAGCTGTAGTTACGACGTTTTCGTTGAAAAGCGACGATATATTTACAGGTGAGCGGTTATGCTATATAGAAAGGAGATCCTTATGTCGTGTTATGTCAACATAGATCTAGATCAGCTTGTGCATACATACAGTCTGATCAATATCCATGTAGTTTTCTGAAAGAAATCTTCCTGTATTACATAGCTGAGAAATTGTAAAAGAGTTGTGTGGACCCTGATCAGACTGCACAGGCTTAGGTACATGCTGATCTGGAAACGCAATGGTCTCATATGCCAGCATTTCTCTCTATTCCTCTGAAAAGGAATTTTCATTCAGACGGGACTAAATTTGTCGTCTGCAACACGTTTGAATTTTAATAAATTTCAAATTTCCCTTATGCAACAAGTTGGAAAGGTCTGAAAAAACTCGAGAGAAAAGAAGAAAATGCTGATAACAGCATTTCTCCTTTTGACTCAATATTGTCTGTAGTATATTTTGAAAACACAATTTCTATCAACACTCAGATTGTCGCCTGCAACAGCTTTCAAATTGGACAACCCTATATTGTTTGCAGTTTGTTATATGGTTAAAGCTGGTATAATTGCACACTATTGTACGAACATGTTGGAGTCTCGCCCAGTGTAAATGTATACTATAGATCTATGCAAATACATACAACACGAACGGTAGCGTATTATAATAGCCAACTTTATGTATAAATTAACCCTTTCACCAAACAAGATCTGGCCCCGGTTTCTCGAAAAAACTTAAGTATATTCTCATGAGAAAATGCTCAACTTCAAAGGGATACTTTCCAACGTTGAAGGGTATTCGATTGAAGTTCACGTGGATTTCGTGCGATTTGAGCACGGTGCTCAGATTTGAGCATGAGATTTTACTTAAGTTTTTTCGAGAAACCGGGGCCTGGTTTTTATGCCCTTACAATTACAGTCAAATCTCTCTATGTCGAACTTCGTGGGACCTACGAGAAAACTTCGACGTATAGAATGTTCGACAAAGAGATATTTTGGAGACAAGCGGCCATCATCGTTTTTATGGGCACGTCACATCATGTCGGTCGGAGTTGCTGGATATTCCCCCTCCCCCCCCCCCCGTGTTGGCCCGGGTCCTTTACCAAACAAGTCCTGCGCAGAATAAGCGTTAGATGCTTCTGTAGTCATTGTGAATAACAAAGCGCCGTTGTAAATGCAAATCCTCGTACCTCGTTTTTGGAATATCTTTAAGGGGAAAGAAAAACGTGCAATTAATCTACTTTTCCCAAACTGAAAGGTTTACTTGATATTTTGACATATTGTTCACTAATAAGGTGTCATTAATATTGAACAGTAAAATATCTCAAAACCTTCAAGAATTATTTTTACTGGGCACACAATGTTTTACTTTGTAAATCGCAAAAATCTACGTCCGAGGTTTCGCACGTACACCGACGAAATGTGACGCTGTATACAATTCCCGGGCCTTTTTATTCTAAATCATCAAATCACCCACTTTTGACGTCCTTAAAAGTAATAAATACAAAACATCTAACACAATCAGGTAAAAATCAATATTCGATAAAGGTAAACACCTGTGTTGATTGCTCGAGTTGACGGGTCGAAAGGTGTGAATAACTGACTTGATTGCAATTATCATCGTGTAAGTTTGAGGTTCGAAGTATAGAGGTGTGAATGTGTGCAAATATAGGCGGTTGGACTTCGAAATTGGTTCGACGTAAGGAGGAAGTTCGTGCAGGAGAAAACGACGTATAGAGGTTTAAATACAAGGTGGCTAATCACGTGATACACATGTGGTAATCTCACACTGTTTGTTTACCGATTCCGTACGATAGAAGGTATATTTTATTGATTTCCCGTGGGTTTTGGCCGATTTAAGAAATGACAATAAGTGCAGAGTACCCGGGCAACATTGCTCTTGTTTATGATGCTGGATTTTAAGGTAGGGGTGTGCAATTTTCTTGAAATTCGAAAAAGAGTTTTCATTTGTTGTATGGTTGGAGTCACACTTTTGTGTAGCCAAGCTGGTTTTGAGTGATTTTGTTGTTTCAAAACATGCTAAAGCACGCGTATAATAGTGACAAATGCAAAATGCAATACAGAGATAATGATCGTAAAATATTAAAAGCAGCAGAGTTGATATTGGTAGTAAAACTGGAAAAGAAAGTTAGAGATAGGCGTCACACGGTATGATAAGAGTCACACTGCATGTTCCAACACTGATAGGAATCACACTCGTTTCGTAATGGACCGACTTCAATACTCAAACACCTTATTAATACCAAGCTACATTGTATGCTATACAATATAGCTTGGTGTACTAGATCTAGGCTACTGTTTGAAACAGGAAGAGTCGTCATGGATCTGTGTTGGATGGTATGATTACTGAAAAATGACCATGAATTTATTTAAATCCGGATTGGTAGTTGGTATATAAAAGTTTATCTAAATAAGGGAGATTATACGTTAAATGTTGTCACTGTTGTCATTTTCGAAACCACATGAAAATACCAAATAGAAGTAGAAAAAGCAAAGCAACGCTTTAATACGTGCACCTGAGCATGGAGTACTCAATGTGAGCTATTTTGGTCGATTTTTGTACGTCGTCTGTCCGTCCATTTTGTGTTTACACTATAGCATCCGCAAATATGAGCCAATCTTTATCAAGCTTTGTCAAAACAAGTATTATCATACGTTCTCAAATGAGATTATGGGTCGGATCGCACTAGAAAGTCCTGTACCTGCCTTTGAATATCACAAATAGCTAGTTTTGACATTGGTTACACTCTAGCGCCTACATTTGTTAATTGATGAAGATAAAAATTCAACATGGTGTAGGTTTCTATAAGACCACGAATTACTTTGATTTTCAGTTTGATTGGATAAGAAGGTTGGGCGTTATTTGACCTTGAATTTGACAATATCACTATTTTCATTTTGTGTTGAAATATTGACCAATCGAGACAAATTTTGAATACAATCTTGTATAAAATAGATCTTTAATGACTTAAAATTTATCTTAATCGGAACAGAACTTGTGGACTTATTTGTCCTTCATTTTGTGAAAGGATGGGTTGCAACAAGGGTTCAAAAAATAGATATTCTTTAAATTCTGTTAATTGATAGGGTCACATAATATCTTTAATTTGTATGTGTAATAATTCTGATGAGGGCTTACTTTTGGAGATAATGGCTATCAAAGTGGGTGGGGTAAATTGACACGAGGAACAAATTTTTACTTTGAAGTTAAATAACATTTTCTGTATAGATCACATCGAATTGAAATTTTACATGCACTTTGAAAGCCATTATCTCCAAAAGTAAGCCCTCATCAGAAATTTTTACACATACAAATTAAAGCTATTTATGTTACCCTATAAATTCACAGAATTTAAAGAAAATCTTTTTTTGAACCCTTGTTGCAACCCATCCTTTGTCGTTTTCGACTTTTTCACCCTAACAGCCACAAAATTGATATTGACCAATCTAGAGGTAACATAGACATAATGTTAGTGGCAACAAAGTCGATGATAGCACTTCTCTACCCGATCAGACGGAAAATTAAAATCATCCGAGATCTTATGGTAACTAACATCATATTTTTTCAACATCTTATTTACATCATGAATGGTGAATAAATATAGATGATAGAGAGCAAACAATGTCAAACCAGCTATTTTTGACGCCCACAGACAGATGATTCAGGACTTTGTTTTTTGTACTTTTTGGCATTTTTATCAAGAAGTCAAGGGCAAGTAATCCAGAATCTACTGAAGCCATTTTGAAAATTATATTACAAATTGTGGTAATATTATCCTCATTCACCATCAGAAAGATGAATTGAATTGAATTGAATAAAATGAGAAATGAATTCTGTTTTTTTTTTGTTGTTGTTGTTTTTTTTTTTTTCGTTAAGTTAGTCCTTTCAAAAATCATAAAAAATACATAACCACGTTTATTGCCCCTTTTCTCCTGTACATGGCCCCCAATTGAATAAAAACAACATGTTTTCAAAGCGACATATGTATTAAAGTATTTCAATGCATCATTTGTTTTAAAAGTAATAATTGTTAGTTAAACTGTATAAGAAATCAATTAACACCTGGTGTTTTTGAGGGCGAGTTACCCCACCCACCTTTATTTAATGTGTCTTCCAAACCAGGGCCAACATAACGTTAGTATATTATTGGTCAAATGTCTACAGCAAAAATGAAGAAAAATTCGGCTGGGTCACAGAAAGGGTCTTATTGACACTCATCCTTTGTTGAAAATATTGAATTTAGAGTTCTAAAAAGTGTGTTTTTATTGTTTATTCATTCAAAGATTTATTTATTTATTCAATTTACTAACTTATCTGGTCAAAGTTTTTCATTGTATTTGTAATGTATTTATTGTTTCAAATACATGATTAAGTGTTAAAGGGGCTCATTCTATGTTTTTATGCTTCCTAACTGTTCGGGAACTCATATTTGTGCACGGAAAAACAATTAGCAATGCATAAAAACCTCAATCTCGGCGAAAAACACCTTTCCTTTGCTATAGATCAATCCTTTACAAGCGTGTTTACACATTCTATTTTTACTTCAAAACAAGACAAGGTCAATGTCAACGAGACACACCTCCGCGATATTAACACACCGTACAACCGGCTGTGTCGATGACTGTGACCTTATTTGCGAGGAATACGTGAAAAGGTTTATTTTGTACAAGCACTGAACATTTATACGCGTATTCATCAACTATAGAATACCAAAGATCCTTTCGTTTATTTATAAAAGTAAATTCATTTGACCTACCATGCACATGACATCAGATTCCGAATCTGTCTTTGCTGACTTTTGACGCAGCCGGTTGTACGGTGTGCTAAATCTCGCTGAGCACAGATGACGTATCTCTGACGTAATTGATTTTTGAAGGTTGGGCATATGTAGCCGTTACAAAACAAAAACAAGGACGACCAGCATGTTATTAATTGACTTGGATTTTAATACTTAATAAAGCTCGTGGAGTGCTAACAATGGACATAAATGATCTACCCCTTCAGGTTGGTAATTTCATACGTTATTTCTGGTTTGTAATTATTGTGCCATTTGCATTTTCGACAGCCTAGCTCGTCCCCCTTTAAAAGATTTTATAACATTATCCACGACTTTTAATATATCTAAAAACTATATATCAAAGGCAACTCAGGTTCCCATCTCAGTTTCCAGTGTGACTCCTATCACACAGTGACGTGAGTGTGATTCCTATCATTTTTCTCCGAGATTATTTTCTCTCGAAAACGAAACTTAAACAACCCCTTTGCGTGTAAAATTTCCTTCTTTTAACAAAATGTATTCATAATACTGCAAAACTCAGACTTAGATTGAATAAATTCACTTGAAAGCTCATTTTTGAATATCACATACCAAAAGTGTGATTCCTACCATTTCACTCAAACACACATTTGAAGGATATTTCACGAAAACTATGCGTATTTGATCAATTATTTAAAAGGGAGACTGAAGCGCACCAAAATGCGGGTACTCTGCGCTACACGTCGTTTCTAAAATCAGCCAAAAACCAAGGGAAAACAATGAAACAAACCTTCTATCGTACGGAATTCGTAAACAAACAGTGTGAGACTACCACATGTGTATCACGTGATTAGCCACCCTCACTACTCACATATCGTTAGTAAGAAAATGTGCAAATGGGGAAAGGGTTCATCCGTTTTCCTAACCTAGCAGCCTTGAACCGAGGTCGAACACGTTTTATGTCGCAAACAAATGTATTAATCCTTTCCCAACCAATTCTCGGTTTGACGTCTCCAAAACTATAGGTTTAGCTTTTGAAAATATTGAGACAAAAGAAGAAAATGCTGATAATCATCATTTTCTCCTATTGCCTCACTATTTTCTTGGTTATGTTATACACAAATTCTATTACTTATCAACAGTCACTTTTTCGTCTGTGATCGTTTCGAAATGATTAACCGTCCAATATTATACCTTTTCCTCATGTTTGGTATTTGTATAGCTTTGCCACAGTTTTGTAATTATTACAGTTGACACCCGCTATCTCGACATCGGCTCAAGTCGAAGTGAAGATCTAGTCCCTTCCCTTTACATATCAGAAATGTTTAACAAGATTATTTTGAAATAATTAGATCCGTTTAAATTAAGTAGGAAATGGAGAGGCATTATTTCTAGCAATTTCTTTTCAAGTTCTACCATTTAAATTGAAAAAAAAATCGGATAAGTCGAACTCCGGATATCTCGAGATAAAATGCTACACGGGATTTCAAAGCATATTACATGTATGTAGATCTATAGGCCTACGTTCAGCCATATTTCGCTAAAAAAATCAAATGAAAGGCGGTTACCGACGTACTAACTAAACGTAGCACACCCCTTAAATCATTTTGGAACACCTCGGATAATGTCCATCAAAGATCGAATCATCGACTCGGATTTATGAGTATGAAGAAATATTAAAAAATCGCATTTCTTATCCGGAAGTTATTACGCTTCATACAGTAGTTTTCGAGGTCATTCAATTGAACAACCATGGCAACTTACGGGACTTGCAGGGTGAAATCCTTCTAAAAAGAGAGGACACTGGAACTGCATACAATGCATTTCAGTATCATTGTCGCTTTATTGTCGTCATTAGTTACGGACAAACGTTTTTTGTTGCTATTCTGTTCTATTCATAATCTGACTTACATCCAAGGTCTGATTCGAAAGAATTGTCCGTGGTGTTCCAAATGACCCCTTATTAGATTCACGTGACGTACAATTATTCGGGAGCGGTCGTAAACATTCGGCGATGGAACATTCCACCACCGAATATTTACGACGTCGACCGAATAAGTTCTGATACGTAACGAATGTTAACGACGTCGCATGAATAATTCCGACATCCCGTGAATCTTATTTGGAGTGGACTACCTTAATTATGTTTCTTGCATGTCTCCTTAATCCATTCCAACACAATATGGCTCTTGTTGACTCCCCACAATATAATGGCTAAAAAATGGAAAACACAGTGTCGCAAATGAAGAAATTGCTTATGACAAGCAATTTCCTTTATTTCCCACATCTTTTACCCCAAAAGACAAACCAATTTTAAATTGCTTTCACTATCGTCTGCAGCATCTTCGAATTTGGACCACACAGACCCTAAATTTTTTGCCGTTTTGGGAAAGATTTAGGACTTTAAAAAGTATTATGAGCACGGTGGAAAATCACGTGATATACAAAATTAAGAAAATCTTCAATAATTTTGTTAAAACGGGACCGATTTTAATTCGGTTTGAAGCAGAGAAGGTGGACAGACGTTACGCGTTCGATGGAAGGTTGCGGATTTTTTTTTTTTCAAATCAGCTGATAAAAGTTATTGAAGAGCAATCGAAATTTTGGTTGATCTTCAATAACTTTTTAATCAAATGATTAAAAAAACAATCTACCACGTCTAGCTAATTCCTGGCATTTTTTCAACCTTCTATTCAAGCTTAATTCAAATTGATTCCAAACAAAATTATTCAAAATTTTCTGAAATTTTGAGTCACGTGATTAACCACCGTGATAAGGCCTACATCGTCCAAACTATCAACCAGTTGATCATCCTACAAACATGATTCGAGCATTAACTTAACCCTTTCCCAAACAAACTCAGGTTTGAATGACACTTCTAATGGTAAGATCAGAAGATCTTACCCTTTCCCAAACAAGACGTTCTAAATAGGAAAGGACTGGAAAAACATTGAGACAAAAGAAGAAAATGCTGAAAACCAGAATTTTAACCTTTTGTCTCAATATTTTCTGTGCTATATTGTACATAAATCCTATATTTATTATCATTAATCATGTTTTCTACAACAACCTTTGAATTGGACCACCCTAAAATCTTATTGTTTGGGAAAGGGTTAAATGTAAAGAATACAATGTCTCAAGAATTTCTATGCCATACTGTGCATCTTTTCTTTTTCAGAAACATTTATTTTATTGTCTGTAATTTCTTTGAATTTTGATCACCCTAAAACTATTGTGGTTTGAGAAAGGGTTGTTATGTCTCAATAACTTTCGTCGGATGTCAGAAAGGACGTTGGCCGAAATGAACTTAAAGTTACAGATAAGAAAGGACAATTGTATTAAAACTCTGCTCACTAACACCGTATATTCTCGTGCACAACAAACTTCGACCATTTCTTCATATTACAGCATCGCCGGATTTTTCAAAAACTCATTGTAAAAGAAATAATTGTAGAAAAAATGTGTTCGTGACCTACCTTTGTTTACAGATTTTCGCTCTATGCAACTACCTCGGTAGATAAGAGGCCGGATGTCACGAGGAAACGAAATACCGTTGACTCTTTTTGGAGCTAGTTTCTCTGTTTACCACCCGTGTTATAGTAATGGCTTGGGAAAACATTGGGACAAAAGAAGAAAATGCTGATAATCAGCTGCTATATTGTTACACAAATCCAGTTTTTATCAATCTATATTTTGTCGTCTGCAGTAGCTTTTTGATTGGACCACCCTAAAATGTTGCCGTTTGGGAAAGGATTGCTAGTTTTGATATCCAGTTACTAGTAGTATTTTCTCCTTGTGCTTCAACATTTCCTCTACCATAGGCCTACTGTACAAGACACCAAAACTTTGCCGACTTAAAATTTTGTTGTGTTGTCCTCAGTACCTTTACAATAGGGAACGATTTTATCTAATTAATCGTGACGTAATTTCGGACAAACAAATTGTATTTCGTTTGTGTTGTTTTAAAATCTCGTAACTACGGCTTGGTATAAGCCGTAGTTACGAGATATTATAGCAACACCGACGAATTATCAATACATAACGCTAAATCCGGTCTATTTTTAGCACAAAATCCATTGCCATTAAACTTCTTTAACCCTTTCCCAAACGACAAAATTTTAGGGTGGTCTAATTTGAAAGCTGTAGCAGACGACAAAATGGATGGTACTTAAGGCAAAATTTGTGGATAGTATAGGTCAGTAAACATTGAGTCAAAAGGGGAATATGCTGATTATCTGCATTTTCTTCTTTTGTCTGAATATTTGCCCAACAATTTTCTAATAGAGACGTCAAAACTAGATCTTGTTTTGGAGAGGGTTACAGTATTGTCGTTTGGGAAAGGGTTAATTTCTATGTGACACAAGTTGACGAGAGAATCTTAGGTTCGACAAAAAAAAAAAAAAAAAAAAAAAAAAAAAAAAAAAAAAAAAAAAAAAACTCCTCATCAAGCGACAATATCTTGCACTGGTTCATGATGTTCACAGATGCTGCTGACGACAATTTCAAGTGAATGAAATTTTACTTTATTGGTCATTCTGGGTAGGAAAAATGTGCTAAATGAAGAAATTGCTTGTCACAAGACGTATTTTGTCGTGAATCAGCCGACAGATACTTTAGTTAAGGTACCATTTGTGTACAATATAGCACAGAAAATATTGAAGCAACAGGAGAAAATGCTGATTTTAACATTTTCTTCCTTTGCCTCCATGTTTTCCGAAGCTCTTTCTATTAGGGACGTCAAACACAGGTCTTGTTTGGGAACGGGTTAATCCTTTCCCAAACAAGACCTTGTTTTGACGTCCCTTCTAGAATTGGCTTGGGAAATATAGAGACAAAAGGAGAAAATGCTGATAACCAGCATTTTCTCCTTTTGCCTCTATATTTTCTTGGCTTTATAGTTCCGAAATCTATTCTTTGTCAATATCAATATTGTCATCTGCAGCAGCTTTCGAAGGGGAACTCCCTATTTTTTGGTCGTTCTGGAAGCGGTTTTAGTGCCGTCTGCAAGGAGCGGGCGTTGAAATTAGAACAGGAAAAGCAGGCAAAGAAAAAAAACCCTCCTGAAATGTGCATTCCGTCTGGTGCAGAAGACTGCACAGTCTGTCGATAAAAATTGATAAAATGTGCAGTGTTGAAGACATGGGAGAAAACCCAATATGATACCGAGTAAACATGTACAGCCCCTTAACCCATTACCAGACGGCAAAATAGGGAACAATTTTATTCTTTTAAAATATTTGTGACGTAATTTCGGACAAACAAGAGTGCATGTATTTCGTGGGTGTTGTTATAAAATCTCGCAGTTGCATATCTAGGCCAAGCCTATTTTGTGAAAGGGAATATAGGCCTAAGCAAACTTTCGACTATGATTCTTCGAATGATCAGATTTCGGTAGACAACTAGAAAATGTCGCTTTTCAACAAAAACTTGTTTTAACCCTTTCCCAAACGACACAATTTTAGGGTTCTCCAAATTCAAAGGAGTTGCATACGACAAAATGGATGTTATTAAAGATAGGAATCGTGTGTAACATGACAAAGAAAATTTTGAGACAAAAGGAGAAACTGCTGGTTACCAGCAGTTTCTTCTTTTGTTTCAATGTTTTCCCAAGCCATTTCTATTTGGGACGTCAAAACCAGGTCTTGTTTGGGAGAGGGTTTAGCTGCAGTTACGAGGTTTTTGTTGAAAAGCAGCGAAATGGAGTAACAATGCATCTTGTCGGCTACGTTCATAAATGTCGTAACTGCAGCTTGAAAAGGCGGTAGTTTCTGCATGTTTGAACCTAGATGGCGATTTCGCTGTTTTTCAATAAAATCATCTTAACTGCAGCTTAAAACAAGCTGCAGATACGATGTTTTTATTGAAAGGCGACGATATGACGAAATTGAAAAGATGTGTGCAGTAAATGTGCATTTGATGTGCATTTAATGACGGAAAATACATCTTGTTAACCTACTGCACTAGATTTCGTTATCTTTATCAACCAACTATGAATTTTACAAAAAAAACTGATTTTAAACCCTTTCCAAAATGACTCGGTTTTGAAATCATTCAATTTTGAACGTGGTTTTGAAGACTAATTTAATGAAACCAAACATTTTTTTGAAATTAGGCTTTGGAAAAAAGGCGATACTCTTTTTAGGTTAGAGACATCGAAACAAGATACATGTAGTATATTTGATGTGATTGGAAAAAAGGCTTTAAGGAAAAGACAATAGTAATTTAAATTTTAAATCACATTATATAATTATCAATCCTTCCCCTAACGGTGTTTTGATTACCTAAATAGAGAAAGTTTGGAATGTATCTACGTAAAAGAAAGAAATATTGATGACCAAAATTTTCTCCTTTGCTTGCAATATTTTCTTCCCGTCTAAACTCGTTCTACACGTTTGATTCACACATATATGTTGTCAACTGTAACCGCCTCTGATTTGTTTGTCGGTTTACTTTTGAAATTGTGGTTTTGGTAAGGATTTAGCGGGCGCACTAGCTTTTGACCAATGAATCAACTAATATATACCACAAGCTTAATCTTAGATTAGTTTTTATCGCAGATAATTCCCGTCGGTTTGACAGGTAGCATTGTATCATACATCAGCCTCCACATACGTGGTTTGGTAAGATCCGTCTGCACCTATGTTGTTGGTTAAGATCAGTCTGCATATATGTGGTTTGGTAAGATCAGTCTGCACATATGGTGCAGGCCCGTAGGAAGCAATTTCATATTGGGGGGGTAGGGGGGGGGGCTAAAGCTCTTGTCCTGAATATGGGGGGGGGGGGCTAATTTGGATTTTCCCAAAATTAACAGTGTAAAATTAAGAAAATTTGGCATTTTTTGCCAACATTGGGCTAGCCCCCCCCCCCCCTGTTCCTACGGGCCTGTGGTGGGGTAAGATCAGTATGTACAATGTTGTTGGTTAAGATCAGCATGCACTTATGTGGTTTTGTAAGATCAGTCTGCACATATGTGATTAGGTAAGATCAGTACGTACATATGTGGTTAGATACGATCAGTCTGCACATATGTTGTTGGGTAAGATCAGTCTGTACATATGTGCTTGGGTCAGATCAGTCTGCACATATGTTGTTGGGTAAGATCAGTCTGCGCATATCTGGTTGGTAAAATCAGTCTGCACATATAGTCGGGTAAGATCAGTCTGCACATATGTTGTTGGTTAAGATCAGTCTGCACATATGTGGTAGGGTAAGATCAGTCTGCATATATGTTGTTGGGTAAGATCAGTCTGCATATGTGTTGTAGGGTAAGATCAGTATATGCACATATGTGGTAGGGTAAGATCAGTCTGTGTATATGTGGTTGGGTGAGATCAGTGTGTACATATGTTGTTGGTTAAGATCAGTTTGCAGTTATGTTGTTGGTTAAGATCAGCCTGCATATATGTGGTTGGGTAAGATCACTCTGCACATATGTTGTTGGGTAAGATCAGTCTGCACATATGTGGTTGGGAAAGATCAGTCTGATCATATGTGGTTTGGTAAGATCAGTCTGCCCATATGTTGTTGGGTAAGATCAGTCTGCACATATATTGTTGGGTAAGATCAGTCTGTACATATGTTGTTGGGTAGCCTAAGATCAGTCTGCACATATGCGGTAGGGTAAGATCAGCCTGCACATATGGTGTTGGGTAAGATCATTCTGCACATATGTGGTTGGGAAAGATCAGTCTGCATATATATTGGTGGGTAAGATCAGTCTGCACATATATGGTTGGGTAAGATCCGTCTGCATATAAACTGACACGATTTAAAAACGCAAAACACGTTTTCATTAACCATTCCTTTCCTATTACCTCGATCGGCACCATATTTGGGGACATGTATGAGACAATGTATACGCTTCACGCCCAAGCAATTTTGTCGTGTTTTCTGTAAACTATCCGGACATCTGATCCGCCCATCACTAAATGCTCGTGTGTATAAAAACATACGAGAACAACGAAAGAAAATTGTGTATAAAATGCTGAGGCTTACTTTGCGAAAAAGGAACCGAGTTTTTTGGCTTTTGGTTTGCCGTGTTTCGCAAATGAAGGTAGCTAGACTCTTTACAGAAGCCGAATCGACGGTTCCAAGGTTTATGAGACGTGTAAACGACACAGGAAGATTTACAGACCATCCACGTCCCGGTTAGCTGCGTGTAACAACTGTACGTCAACATAATTGTATACGTCAACGTCACAAACGCAACAAATTTGTGACGGCTCAGTCTACAGCAAATGCTACGGTTGGTAATCGCGGGCGGCCTATACATCGCGACATGGTGATAAATCGCCTTTGAAAACACTGGGCTTGCTGTCGTCGATGTTCGATGTCAGGCTCTTGACTCAATGTGCATTTTGGCATAATTCGACGTCCATTCAGGCATTGTTCGTGGCTTTAAAGGTCATTTTCTGTCCTGTCATGTTAATAATTGTAACATTTACACTTTTACATGGCTATACATCGGTTTTGTAAGATGTAGGAGATACCATTTGTAAAAGTACCTTTTTTGCGTTTTTAAATCTTGTCAGTTTATGTTGTTGGGTAAGGTCAGTATGCACATATGTTGTTGGGTAAGATCAGTCTACACATATGTGGTTGGGTAAGATCCGTCTGCATATATGTTGTTGGGTAAGATCAGCCTGCTTATATGTGGTTAGGTCAGATCAGTCTGTGCATTTGTTGATGGGTAAGATCAGTATGTACATATGTGGTAGGGTAAGATCAGTCTGCATATATGTGGTTGGGTAAGATCAGTCTGCCCCTATTTTGTTGGGTAAGATCCGTCTGCATATATGTGGTTAGGTAAGATCAGTCTGCGCATGTGTTGTTGGGTAAGATCAGTCTGCATATATGTTGTTGGGTAAGGTCAGTCTGCACATATGTGGTAGGGTAAGATTAGCCTGCTTATATGTGGTTGGGTAAGATCAGTCTGCGCATATCGTCCCTTGACAGCCAGAAGTGGTTATCAGCAATTAAAATTTAACTGCTGATAGCCACCTCTGGCTGTCAAGGGACGAATTATGTTGTTGGGTAAGATCAGTCTGCAAATATGTGTTTGGGTAAGATCAGTCTGCACATATGTGGTTGGGTAAGGTCAGTCTGCATATATGTTATTGGGTAAGATCAGTCTGCACATATATGTTTGGGTAACATCAGTCTGCACATATGTGGTTGGGTAAGGTCAGTCTGCATATATGTTGTTGGGTAAGATCAGTCTGCACATATATGTTTGGGTAAGATCCGTCTGCATATATGTGGTTAGGTAAGATCAGTCTGTACATATGTTGTTGGGAAAGATCAGTCTGCAAATATGTGGTTGGGTAAGGTCAGTCTGCACATATGTTGTTAGGTAAGATCAATAGATGCACATATGTTGTTGGGTAAGATCAATATATGCACGTATGTTGTTGGGTAAGATCAGTCTGCACATACGTGGCTGGGTAAGATCAGTAGATGCACATACGTGGTTGGATATAATTAGCCTGCACATAAAAAAATGTAGTTGAGTAAAATCAGTCTGCACATACCGGGGAATGTTGTTGGTTAAGTTCAGTCTGCACATTTGTGGTTGGGTACGATCAGTCTGCGGAGAGGAGGTCGGGTAAGATCTGTCTGCACATATGTTTTTGGGTAAGACCAACCTGCTCATATGTGGTATAGAGAAATGAGCATACACATATGTGATATTGTAAGATCAACCTTCACACATGTTGTTGGGTAAGATCAGCCTGTACATGTGGTCGGGAAAGATCCGTCTGCACATATGTGGTATGATAAAATCAGCATGCAAATATGTGATATGGTAAGATCAACCTTCAGATATGTGGTTGGATAAGATCCGTCTGCACATATGTTAGTGGGTAATATTCGTCTGCGCATAATTATGTGTTGGGTTAGATCAGTCTGCACATGTTGTTGGGTAAGATCCGTATGCACATAAGTTCCTGGGTTAGATCAGTCTGCACATATGTGGTTGGGTAAGATCAGTCTGCATATATATGTGGTTGGGTAAGATCGGTATGCACATATGTTCTTGAGTAAGATCAGTCTGCACATACGTGGTTGGGTAAGATCAGTATGCACATATGCTCTTTGGTTAGATCAGTATGCACATACGTGGTCTGATAAGGTAAGTTTGCACATATATTGTTGCGTTAGATCAGTCTGCACATAAGAGTTTAGGTAAGAACAGTGTACACACGTGTTCGGGTAAGATCAGTCGGCACAAGTGGTCGGGTAAGATCAGTCTGCACATATGTGTTGGGTAAGATTTGTCAGCACATATGTAATTGGATATGCTTATTCTGTGCATAATGTGGTTTGTACATATGTGATCGGACAATTTTAGTCTGCACATATGTGGTTTGTACATATGTGGTTGTTTACGATTAGTCTCCACGTACCGGTATGTGTTTTGCACATATGTAGTTGGACAGGATTAGTCTACACATATGTGGTTTGTACATATGTGGTTGGGCAAGATTAGTCTGCACATATGTGGTTGTGTAAGATCGGTCTGTAGATATGTAGCCAGGAAAGACCAGTCTGCATATTTATGTGTCAGTATGGCCTTATATCACAACGTATCTTTGTTTCGAAGCGTTACAGCCTGAGAAAGGGTCACACAACTATAAAACCTTGATCATTTTTGATTTGTGGCCTTAAGTTTTTAAAACGGAGCCAAAACCCTCGATTATATAGAGTCATCGAAAGCGCTTTTAAATTATAAAAGGCCATCTTATGAAAAATGTCAATATGGTTTGTTTAGGTAAGATCCTTTCTTGATCCTTTCTCAAAGGATGCATGGTTTTGATGTCCCTAGGCTATAAAGCTTTGGAAAGCTTATCGCGAAATGAAGTGCATGTTGGCGGAAGGCATCGTTTTTTCTTTCAATACTTGCTACATTTAAACATACAAATTCTGTGCTCTTAGAAGCATTGATATTGTCGCACTGCTTAGAATTTGGACCGGTGTAACGTAGTAAAGTGACCCCCATAGAATACTGACCCCCCGGTCACTTGACTATATAGAATACTGACCCCTTTCTATAAAATACTGACCCCCCATGTAAAATAACGACCCCCCTGATTTTATCTATAAAATACTGACCCCCCCCCCCCCCCCCCCCACATAGCGTATTGCTAATTTAACATACTCTACATGTATACTTATCGTTTCAAATCACATCCGTGTTTGTTATGCTCCTCGAAAAAAGTTTCGGGGAGCATTTAGTCGCCATGCTATCCTTCCGTTCGTTCGTCCGTCCGTCTGTCTGTCCGTCCGTTTATATTCAGTCAGATGTCAGCAACCTTTAGGCCAAATTCAATGAAACTTCACATGTGTAATCCCTTAATACATTTTGAGTCTGTATTCTCGTTTTTTTTTTTCTTCTTTTATTATTTGAGGCTGTGTCACAGAAAAAGGGGCCTTGAGGTAGAAATTAGTGTTTCTCTAATTTCTCTTCATTCAATGAACATAATTTAATGAAATTTTGTTCTTCAGTGATGAATGGGATGTTCTGTAGCTTATTCAATTAAAAATTCATGTACAAAAATCCTGTCATGTGAAAAGGGGACTAAATGTACATAATAACTTTGCGTCTAGATCTTTTAGTCTGCCCGAAGCAAAATATCCACAACTCTTGCACCAAATTGGACGAAACTTCAATATGAACTTCGTGAAATTCTGCCAAGAACCTTTTCTCTCTGTTTCTCAATTTGATGCTGTGTTATGGAAAAAGGGGCCTACTTGTAGAAGTTTTTCATATTTCTTTTAATCTATACTGACTGCCATTAGAAACGCCTCAGTGAAATTTGTCATTATTTTCCTTAAGCCTATTACAATATTAGTGAAATATATGCTGTATATAATATTTTTGACCAACAGTTACGTCAAATGAACAAATATGCGTTTCTATTCATCATGATGCTCATTTCCGGTGACTGGTCACGTTTTCTACGTGCGCTTCGTGTTTATTTGTCATGTGATGAAATTGGTCTCATTTTACACAGTAACATGTGTTAGTGGATAGGCAATCAGGAATTCAAAGATTTTCTTATCAAACATCCGTATTGAAGGATGCAAAGGCTAAATTCTGAAAAGGGAGCTCACGGTATGGCCATTTTCGAATGCGAGAAATACGCAAGTCGCCAGACAGTTTAACACATTGTGTGTCTCGATTCGGAGTCTTGATCGACGCGTTTGAGCTTCGCGAACGTTTATCGATCGGTCACGCTCAACTGGATCTCGTGTAACGCCTTTAAAACGAGAAAATTCCTAACGTCAACGTCATTTACGTTTCAGGTTTGTGACGTTCGGATCGACGTTGTGTTGAGTAGTCGATTACTGTGGTGGTCAAATAAGTGTTTCATTGCATTTTACGTTGTTTCAAGTAACGTTTGAAACAGATACATTGTTCGGAAAATAGAGCTCGTATATGAGCCATTTTTGAATACGAGAACTAAAAAACAAGCCGTCGGACGTTTTGACGTCTTGCATTGCACAATTAGGCTTCTTAGATGACGAGTTAGAGTGACAGAAACATTTGCCAATCGGCAAAAGTCAGATAGACCTCGGATAACGCCTGTTATATGAGAAGATTTCTAACGTCAACGTCATATGCGTTTCATGTTTATGACGTTGGGCTCGACGTCGCATGTAGTATTCACTAACTTTGAACGCCAAATAACACGTTTTACGACACCTGTTATTGTCGAAAGTAAAGTTTTAACCACGTGCAACTGATTTTTAAATGGAAATTCTGATACCGCTCTGTTTAAATGTGCTATATTTCTAAACTGTAACAATTTTATAATTTCTTTACAATCATTTTTCAACACCAGATAATCAAATTTACAGATGGAAATGAGTTTTTGTAATTTCAAATCAAATAAACTGAAAAATCTGATATTTAATAGGACTGAGGCGTTTCTTATGGCCGTCAGTATAGATATAATTTAATGAAATTCTATATTCGATTAATTATTTTTTCATATCTTACATCTTTATTTTCCAATTGCGACAACTGCTTGACGCCTTTTTAGTCTGACTTATTTCTCTAAATTAAGTTTTATGGACTTCACATTATGTCCCCTTTAACGTGACGGGTTACTTATACCTTCCCATGACAAACACATAGTTCTACACTGAAATGTGACGTCATCATGACCTAGTTTTCGGATTAAATCGCCTCGCCAATCGTTGAAGCGTTTATTTGATTGGTCAGAAAAAAGGTCACAGATGATGATCCCCTGCTGGTGCCTGTCAGATCTACTGTCAAGTCAACACAGGATTAAATCAGATTGAGAAACCTAGATAACTATCTCGGTATTTAAAGCGACTAAATGTTAACATAAACACTCTAATATGCAACCGCCAGGTAGGAAAGTGCCTATGGCAGACACACATACACATGGTGGAGATTGTGCATGATGGGACGGACAAATTTGCCTCGCTTCAGGTAAGAAATTGTGCAATAATGTTCTTATTTCTGCGTCAATTTTCAAACGGTTTGTTGCATGTACCCTGCATTGCCGAGCTCTTTCCTCAGATGTATGACTTGTAGAATCTCTGTACTTTGTCCAAAAATTGATCCCAACCGACCAGAAAAAACGACAAAAAATTCAGGATCTTCTTCTAGTCGGTTGGGATCGGTTTTTTTTTTTTTTTTTTTTTTTTTTTTTTTTTTTTTTTTTTTTTTTTTAGAGAAGTACAAGGAGTTTCCAGATAAGTAATACATCTGAGAAAAGGGCTCAGTAAGACGGAGTACATGCAATAAACCGCATGAAAATTGATGCAGAAATAAGAAAGTTATTGCACAAATTCTTACCTGAAGCGTAGTCAAATTGGCCGTAGTCGTTACTATTTCGCTTTCTGGTCGGTTGGGACAATATTTCGGAAAAAGTACCATGAGTTAGTTATCTAATAATTTTATGTTATACATCTGATGAAAGAGCTGGGTAAGGTGGGGTACATGCAACAAACCATTTGAAGATTGACGCACAAATAAGGAAGTTATTGCAAAATATCTGACCAGAGTCGAGATTATTTTGTCCGTATTCGTTATCCATCCCATGATGCACAATCTCCACCGTGATACATAACTCTGTAAGGCTTTTAACTCACAACGCTGAGGGACAAATGATTTTCGGTCAGAAACCTTTTAAATTCATTTACCCTTTCCACACAAATATACATCGGTAGTAGTTCGATCCATGAACATACTGTACGCCTACTGTGCATACGATTAAGAACCAAAACAGCTGCTCCGAGACCGGATAGCTTAGTTGGTAACGTCGGGGTCTGTCAATCAAGGGGTCGTGAGTTCGAACCTGGCTCTGCATGTTGCCATTCTGACATTTGACAAAAAGTCATTTATCTCTCACCAATGGGTGTGAACCATTTATGTGAGAGAGCAGCAGGAGGGTCTGTTTGTATTTTTTGGTAGTACGTGTGCGAGAAATATCAGGAATCCATAGTAGGTGCTCCAGCCGCCACAATATGACCATAACAGTTGAAAACAGCGTGGAGTTTTTAAAAATCAAATCAATTCAGATGCGGTGGAAGCGTCTAACCGGCCAGTTTGAATCGGGTTCGCCCAATAATGAATGAAAAGTTGCGGTCAAAACACTGTATACGTGTACGGACAGACGCATGCACGGACGAGTGCCATTGCACCTCCGATGTCTATCGATGGAGATAATTAAGTTGTACGGGTATCGTAGTTGGGTTTACATTAGAGTAAGATTTTTGGTGGGAATGTGGAGAAGGGGGTCGGTATTTTATGGGGGGGTCACAATTCTACGTGAGGGGTCACTTTTCTACGTGTGGGTAGGTCATAATACTATGACCCCCGGTTATAATATTATGACTGGGGGGTCAGTATTCTATATAAAATAGTGACCGGAGGGTCAGTATTCTATGGGGGTCACTTTACTACGTTACACCGGCATAAAACTTCGTCGGTTTGGGAAAGCGTTGATGCAAATCTCATAACTGATAAGTCACATGGGTGCAGCTTTATGTTCTTGGGAGAGAAAAATGCCAAATTAACATAATGAAATATATTCTGTTACATGTATGCTAATAACTCAACTATTAATTCTGATTATAAATCGGGATATTCATCTCTTTTAACATTTTTTTCATACGTGTCAAAACGTCATTCGTTTGAGCCAGAACAAGGAAAATTCCTTTTTGTTTTTGAGAGCAGCATGATTCTAATGACTTAGTGCATGCGAACACATTGATCAAAATGTTTAACTAATTCCCTCACAATGATTCTTTTGGACTCTCAACAAGATAATGGCTTTGTGTCAAGTAATTTCTTCATTTCCCACAATGTGTTTATTTGTCGTCTCCATTTTCTTTGAATTTCGAAATGGCTTAGATTAAATCTCTTGCAGTTTCTAGTTTCCACATCTGTTGTCACAACTCTCTGACTGCCGCAACGACCATCATTAGACCCCACTTCTTTGTTTCAATGTGTTCGATCATTGTCACACCACACTAAATAACTTTGGCGAGGGACTAATTTCCAAGTTACCTGGGACGTTGACAAAATTCGATGCAAATGCATTGTGTGTCCGTAAGTCTTGAAATCATAATTCCGACATCGTGTTCCTCTCCCATCTTCGCTAGTCAAGGTTGAACCCACCTACGTTTGTATTCCCAAATACTCGTACAGTTCTAAACGACGTTACGCCGTATATTTCGCCCTTGGCTTGCGAATATGCCCTTCCCCGAATGAGAAAATTTTAGAAATAAAAGATGTCTGTATGAGGTTTCAATTTCGACAGACGAAAAAATCGTTGTTTGGGAAAGAACTGAGATTTCGCCACATAAAACCAGTTCATTCTAGCACTAGTTATTATGCCTACCACTTCTTCCTGGTGGAAATAGATCATATCGTCCTAATGAAGTACGAGAACTCAACATAGTAGGCTATTAATCTTAAGTGCAAGTGTACTAAAGTTATTTAAGCATAACAACTCATCATACTGCAAAAGACTTCGTGTATCTACGGGCCCCATCTGTAGCAACGGAAAAATATCGAGGGTATCACTAGTCAATTTCCATTGCCACGGATGACGCCCTGATATTGTATCTAATTAATTTCGTTTTCACGGATGACGCCATAAGATGCATGAAGTGATCAGTATCTAATGATGAGATATAGAGATCTAAAACTTAATTATAGAGCGATATTTTTTAAAAAAGTAACTAACTTACTAACAAACAAATGACGACAACACTAGCATCACCACCAACAACAGTACAATTAATCAATCGGTATTTCGGTGTAATTTCTGCTAAGTACAGGGTGTCCCAAAAGTAAGGTACCACTTTTATCCGTATATATCTCGGCTAATATATCACTTGTACACTTAAAGACACTTCCAACGCAACACTTACATTTTTCATCATAATTAAATAGATAATGCAGTATATTTTATGAAATTTTCAGCAAATATAAATCAACTACGTTTACACGTTTTCTGTAAATTTCATCAAAATCGATTGATCCGAAAACTAAAAATATTTTGCAAAATCCAATTGCATTAAAGGAGCGTCACCAAATCATGCTCATATCTCGAACAATTGCTTCATAAGATTTGATAACATGCTTTCACGTGCGAAGCAATACTAGAATTCAGTTGCACCTACTTTGTTTAAGAAATAATGTTTTGTACGTATCAGTATTGCACAAAATCATCGAATTTGTTACCAGACATTAGTTTTTCGCCTTTTTGCTCCAAGAAATTTTCAACAACAGGAACAGGAACTTATCAGGGACGAGTTAAAAATTATCCGGCAAACATTTATCATCAACTATGCTTTATCAATGAGAAAGGGGTGTCTTCATGTCATTTAGGTCTATGACGGACACACAGAGTGTAAGCAGAATGTCATAAACTTTACTACTTTTACATGAATAACGTGAATTTACGTTATCAGCTCGCACGGCTTTTTTGCGACTTTCTGTTTTCTAGTCATATTATGTGAACTGCAAATTCAATCATTTCTACACAATGTTTCTTTATGAAAATTACAGATATTATACGATTATTGATGAATTATATTTATTGAAAATTTGATGAAAAATGGTTCATTAAATTTCAAGTTATTACCAAAAAGGTAAGTGTTGCGTTAGAAGTGTCTTTAAGTGTATATTCCTAATATCGATGGCAGTACAGACGGTCATATGTAGAAATTAATAAAAGAAATTTCATCAAAATATCATACAATTTGTATATTTTGTCTATGATAAATCGAACAAACCCTATTATAGCAGTGACGTCATTTTGATATGAAGTAGGCTAAACGACGTTCTCTAGATTACGTCGCTTCTGTCGCTTTCATTGATTTATTTTTGTGCCAAAGTAGTAATTTTGATAACTGCCAAACATGTGTCCATAGAAATTTTCCTACATTTTCTCCGAATGTTTGATAGCAACATTGAAACATGTTTTTGCTTTGGAAATTACTTTGGACCACAAGTGTTTCCACAGAAAATAGTCCAATGAATTCAAATCCGACATGTGTCCACTAATAATAGTCTAAGCGTCTGACTTGATCTCCGAAAGACAGCG
The DNA here is from genome assembly GCA_963680895.1 of Fragum sueziense. NCBI lineage: Eukaryota > Metazoa > Mollusca > Bivalvia > Cardiida > Cardiidae > Fragum > Fragum sueziense. The sequence continues at coordinate 19,736,000 of OY804599.1, read as the reverse complement.
ATTTCATAATTTGAATATTGTATGGGAAAGTTCAAATAAAGTTTCTAAATGCATTATTCTAATGATTTCAAAAAATCTTGTTCTGACGAAATTCTTCTAATCGACTTTCCTGGACTCCTATTTCCAGTCTCATTCAAAGCTGGGATGTTTTCTACGCCGCGGGATGTTTCGGTCTTTTTGCTTCTATGTTTATCAAAGCTGTCCCAGATCCATAAAATTTATCTATTATTGAATAGATGAGTTTTCTTCCTTGTGGATGTTTTGTTTTGAATTAAGATTGAAACTTTCTTTGCACACCTATTGGAGATTTAGCTTTGCCGCATACATACGTTGTGAGTAGTTAGATCATTACGTCATTTTGATAGTGGTACAGATGACGTCAAAAATGACGCCATTTTGATATGTGTATAACGTTGAAGTATATGGCAAACATAATTTCAATAAATTCTACAGATAGTGATAGTTTTCCGAAAGAAATCGGCTAAGAAATAGCAGAGCTATTACACTTTATAAGTGTTTCTTTACTTTTGGGACACCATGTACTACACCAGCACCCTTCCGAACTTGACTGACCTGCTGTTAACCAACAGTTTATCCTTTTGTCTCAATATTTTCTGCGCTATATTGCGCACAAACTCATTCCTTTTTAACATCATTAAAATTTTGTGGTGTCTTCAGCAGCTTTCAAATTGGACCACTCTAAAATCTTGCCGTTTGGGAGACGGTTAATTCGGTTTTTTTGTTCGTTTTCAATACGGATTCGTTCTTTGGGTTACCAAGAGACCCATTTTCGTGTGGTGAGCCTTTATTACCTATATAGATATATATATGGAAAGAACAAAGGGTAATTTAAGCATAGAAATATCAATTTTCTCCGCTAATCTTTTCATAAACCACGACTTTCTATATTACTTTACAAAAGGTCTTTAGAAACCAAGAGAAAAATAAGGAAAATACTGATTACTAATATATTCTCCCTTTCTCCCAATACAATACTTTCTATGCGATTAAGTATTAGATTTAAAACTGTCAAGTGATCTCAATTTGTTGTGTGCAGCTTCTTTCAGTTATAACTGGTCTGACTAAAATTTTGTCGTTTATGAAAGCGTTAACCCTTCTCTAGCTGATCACGTAATATTCCTGTTGTGACCAAAACTTTGACAGGCAATTTAATCTAAGATGGGCCTGCACAGACGTGCAGTCCGATTTTGGCCTCCACTTCCTTCCATCTTTCTCCTCAGCTATTTTTGCAAAACTTTGAGACTAACTTTTTGAAATGTCTCCTTAATTGGACAATTTGTTTTAAACAAAATTAAAAGACAAGGGTTAATGAATATTCATGACGTCAAAGTAGACTAATTAGTTGATATATCAGAATGCACACAATTAGGGCTTCACTCGAGATGCATAAAGTACTTTAATCCTCTCCCAAACGAAAATATTCTAAGGTTGTCCAATTTTAGCGTCCTTTATTTATTTATTTATTTATTTTTTTTTTTTTGGCTGAGGAAACAATGAGGGGAAAGAAGAACATGCTGATAACCACCATGTTCTTCTTTGGTATCAATGTTTTCTGTGCTATAATTTTCAGATATTGTACATTAAGTAACATCCATTTTGTCGTCTGTAGCAGCTTTCAAGATGAACAACCATAAACTTTGCTGTTCAAAAAAGGGTCATTTTTCTTGTTTGTGACACTTTTTCATAAAACAGTACCGAATTTTGTCGTTTTTGATATGGATAAAAGTATAACTTTCAAGCAAATCCCGGTTTTCAATCAGATCTTACTTGATCCAAGGGCCGGGAATCCCGTGACACAACTCCAGAAAATCGTCTATAATTTTGTTAAAACGCGATGAAAAGGAATTCAGTTTAAAGCAAAGTATGTGAAAACTAACGTCAGGAATTAGCTGGATGTGGTAGAGTCTTTAACAATCGGTTGATAAAAAAAGTTATTGACGACCAACCAAGTTTTAGTTGGTCTTCAATAACTTTTTATCAGCCGAGTTTTAAACGATTCTTCGCATTCAACAACCCCTGTCGTTTTCCCGACTTCTCTGCTTCATATCTTTTTTTTAAATCGGTCATATATAAACCAAACTATTTGAAAATATAGCAAGAAATGTTACGGGAATCCCTGCCTTGAGTATTCTACTGTTGGAAACGGACAAACAGCTCCTAACCAGTTTAAATTACTGTTTTCGAGATACTTTACTTAATTTGCCATTTATAATAAATTCATGTCTACAATATCAATATTTTCACTTTTTCCAAAGAGAGATATCTTCGCGATATGGATTAGGCCTACAGAACATTGCAGAAAAGATAAAAAAAAAAATAATAATAAATGCTGATATCCAGCATTTTCTCCATCTCCTTCAACGTTAAACCAGTTAATTTTCTACACAAATTATCATTAGTTTTGTAGTCTGGAGCCCCTTTGAAACTGGATCACCCTTACATTTTGTCGGTTGGGAAATGGCTAACAAGTGACGTCTGGTAAAATGTTTCGCGAAAATATCGGTTAAAATATTCAGCCTAGTGTTACAGCTGGGCTTCATTTACCGCATATAAAGTGTTCATGAAAATGAGCATCCTTGTCTTAACAATTGCCAATTTGTGAGAACGATTTCGAGGGGTTCAGCTTATTCGAAATTGCATTAATTGTATATAATATAACGTGCATTAATTGTATATAATATAACGTCGATTTTCTTCGAAAACCTCGTAACTGCAGCTTGTTTTAAGCTGCAGTCACGAGGTTTTCGATGAAAAACAGCGATAATCTACACGTAAATTAGTTTTGCTCTGTTAAAACCGTCCATTATTATAATATCAGGGTTGAATTTTAAACTGTTCAAAATCATGTAGGCCTAAGTTGTTCATTAAATAAGAACATTTTGATCATAGCATTTCTTTTCCACTTTTTTCCCTTTTCCTATAGCAAAATACTTGTGTGGTCTTCTTAAAAGATGTTACAGAAGACGAAATCGGTTTTGATTAAAGATACAATATAGCAGAGAAAAGGGGGACAAGTGAAAGGGGAAAATTCTAATGATCAGCATTTTCTTCTTTCACAGCAATGTTTTCCCAAATCTTTTACACCAGGCTCGTCATACCGCGTGTTGTTTGGGCAAAGATAGATAAGGGTTTACCCATTCTAACACAATTGACGTCTTTTGACTCCGTACAAAAAGTTTTGGAAAACTTTTTCGAAAATGAAGAAATTGCTTGTTACAAGCAATTTCTTTATTTTCTACGATGTTTTCTACTCAGACTGAACTAAAAGATATAAAACTACATTCACTGGAAAGAGATGTCTGCAATTTTTTGATTTTGGACCAAATTAATCTAAAACTTTGCCGTCTGGTATTGGATCAAATATATTATCGAGAGTTTAGTTCAAAACTATTGTAAATGCACCATGAATAAGTATTAACTTACAATATTCTTGTACTAAGTCCATGTTGTAGACCTGGCTGAGCATCTCTATCTATTAACCCATTACCACACAGTCACTCCTTTTGACTCTCCACAATATAATGGCTTTGGAAAACATTGTGGAAAATGAAGAAATTGCTTGTGACAAGCAATTTCTTCATTTCCCACAATGTTTTCTACCCAAAAAGCTATGAAATCTCGAAATTTCATGATATTGAAATGTCGTCTGCAACTTCTTTCAAATTGGAATACCCCAAAGTTTTGTCGTTTGGTAATGGGTTAACTAAAGATACTCTGCCAGGCCATCTGTCGGAAGCTATATCTTAGCACATTTCTGCATATCTTGTCATTTTCAAAGATAGGTTCATACTTTCTCGACGACAATTTCTGAGCAGGTAAAAATCCATTGGTATTACTCGAAACAACAACAACAAAAAAAATATCAGAAAAAAGATCCCTCTGTGTTCCAAGATCGACATGTGCCCAAATGGAATCTGACCGGAATCCATGCTGCTCTTTTATGGTTGCTGCAGGTCGTGAAAAAGCTAGTAGCGAACAACATGGTTCTTGATCATGGAATCGTGTTTGGGGCTCAAAAGTATTTAGGGTTCTTTCTCCAGATTCTTGCTCGAACATGCCTATTCGATGTAATAGAATATTTCTGCGTAGAGGAGAAATTGCTGGAAATTAATATAATTTCTACAAATAGAAAATATTGACAGTCAGTGCATACAAGTCGGAATAACCCTTTTCTGAACAACCAAATTACACTCTGGTCCAAATTTAAAGGAGTTGCCAAAAAATCCGAAAAACGGAATTAAGATGATATACCTCAAACAAAAATGGAAGGAACAGAAGGAAAAGCTGATTGTGATTTTTTCTTCTTTTCTCTCCATGTTTTCCCAAAATCAACGTCAAAATCTAGAACCCTAGAATTAAAGATTGTTTGAGAAAGGGATAGTTACTGAGTATTTTATGTATCCACGGCAACTTGTCTATAAGCTATAAACTTGCTGATCTTGAGGTTGACATTTGTAGCCATTTCGAGACATTGAAGGAATAAGAAGCAAAAATCATATTCATTAAGGTAAGTTTGGACTGGGTGGTTACTTTTTATCCGCCAATGATTTTTTTATTTGTACACATGTTGTAAAGTAACAGTTCCTGAACAAAATATGATAAAATCAGGATAAGATTTCTCGTTTTCGTGTCTGAGTTATCTGACCTTGACTAGTCCATTTTCGCAAAATCACCGTGTCCAATCGTTACCGGTGGATGTGGTTTTCGTAACGCTGAAAGCGTGGTGTATAACGCCGGTTTGTGGTGCAAAACAGAGGCAGGACACCACCAAGGTAAGAAAATTGAAAAATTGAATCGATGAAGTTTTTTCTTTGGGAATGAGACTAGGCCGAGGCTCATCTCAAATGATTTTTTGACCCCTAGCAATGCCTGTTTTCTTCGAGAAAGCTGCAGTTTTCTCTATCATTCCGTGAATGTAAGGCATTTCAGGCGAAATCAACTCAGCTTGTCCGTAAAATATGAATTATATACAAGCATAACCAGTTTTGAACCCCAAAGAAGCATGCACTTCGTACTTACACATGTATTGCACAAAATCACATTGAGGTTTGCACCCTCTGCATCTTACAGAAGCCATGGAAACGATTTTTACTTTAATTTACAAGTAACAATGGTGGATGTGGTGCACACAAAGAAATATTTTGTAACGTATGTGGCATGGTGATTTTAAAGCTTTGCGTTTTCCTTATTTAAGCAGGCCTAGCAGATATATAGTGACACTTTCCCTTACTTCAGATGCAACCGGATTGTAGATCATTCTCGGGACTTTGTTATGTGTCATCTGATTTCGATATTAGTAACCTTTATGATGACCCTCTGGTTGTATTTGCAGCGTGAATATACTCTCTTAAGAACAGAGCACAATATCTCTTCATTCCATTATGATATAATGATGCTCTGTTCCCGCGGGGCCATTTCACGTCTAATCTCGGGGCCTTGGCGGGATTTCGGTGTCCAATCGTTGGCTTTACACATCAAAACAATTTAAAAAGCTGATACAAACTTTCATTGGCTGAAGCTATAAATTACCGGCTTCAGCCAAAACTAGAACCGACGTAATGTATACGTAATCAAACAAGATAAAACTGAATGATTTTGATTCGATAATTCAAATGATGTGCTATAATTAGATTATGACGACCAAATAGGCTGTTTGTGTACCAAAAACGGCAGAGGTCATATTTGATGGTTAATCAATAGACCTCGGCTTTGGAGAGTACATGAATAAGGCTCTTTCGCTAAATTGCTTTGTACGAAATTAAGAATATTGCAAACAAATAACTGATAACAAAAGGTACATACTTACTTAAAGGGCGAATAGTACTCAAACTCATCCCGTTTTTTGGTGATCATCATTAAAACTAACAACATAAAATCAAAATATGACCTTTCAATTGTATGTGTGCCAAATTAAAAAAAAAAAAAAAAAAAAAAAAAAAAAACGTCAGAAGTATTTGTTTCTAGTCTAAATTTCTAGTCTGAATTACATCCAGGGCTCGTTGGTTTAAAGTTTGGTTAGCGTCAACCAAAAATTTAAGATACCTTTTTTGGTTCAATCTTCTTATACTCAAATTGGAAGATTTAACCAAAACAGGTTTATAGCCACTTGGTTAATGCTTACCAAATTTTATACAATTGGACCGAGGAAATTAATATTTCCGAATGGCGCTGGCCAATATTTACGAAATATAGAACGTATAGTCTGATCATAGCCAATGTTACAATAAATGAGGCTGGGGAAGTGAACTTGCGTAAAATTAAAAATATCTACGTGCAGACGAAAGTGAATAGTTGTTATACCTGTATAGGCCTACTACAAGCAAAGGGTCAGAACAGTAACGTTTTTGTAGTGTTGGTGACGGAAGTTGTTACCTGATTAACATCAATTAGGTTATTTCATCTAAGACCCCCCCCCCCCCCCGCACACAACAGCCTCCGGAAGTCGTCTTTGGAGTCTTAAACGCCGCTCAAACGTAAAGCATTTGTTATTTTTAGTAACAATACACTCAACCACAAAGTGTTTTGGTAACAATACTCTCGAACCCAAAGCGTTTTAGTTAACGATACTCTCGAACCTAAAGCATGGCGTGCATACGAAATCAACAATGAAACTGGGAACGATTGACTGTAAATCAAATAGAATAAACATCTTACTATCTTACTTATACCGGCTATTAACGAATACATTTAATTTCAGAGGTTTTGTTCCACTTAAAACTTCGCTTTATCGCTGCATGTTGAAATGCACGTGCTCTTTATCGCTGTATATATTGAATACACGTGTGTCATCATTGTTTTCTCCGCATATTTAGGGAGCCTCGTTTTGAAAATGCCGATTTGGGATTAATTTAGTAACAATTTTCATGTATACGATGTTGATTTCCCATAAACCCATTTTTTGCCTCCGGAAGTGTGTTCTGTGGGTACAGACTAAAACATAAGTGAAAGGACCTAATTGATTGATAGTGTGGGATTTTAACGCCGCTTTCAACAACTGAGGTTTTACCGACGTCACGCATGACAAAAAGTTCTCGAAAGATTTATCAGAACAAAACAACATTGGCGGACATTTTCTCAAGCTATCTCACCTCGGTTCATTGTTCGCACATATCAATGGCTTTGGGGTAAGTATTCATTGAAATTTTATAGTTTTTATGCAATAATAGCGTCAATTCACGTATTTTTCAGCCGTTAACATCCGCAGAGGCCCGCAAATTACGTAAACAACCCTCGTGCTTCGCACTCGACCGTTAACATATTTCTTGGGCCTATGCGAATGTTAACTACCTCAAAAACGTGAATTAACCCTATATTGACAGATAAGTTGTATTTTGTACGCCTTAAATGTAACGTTCGGGTTGCACAATTTCTAAATCCATTATAAAATCCGGTAAAAAGGGTTTATAATTGCTGATGTCGAAAAAACAAATATTCTTTACACAAAATTATTGCACAATTGCTAGGATCATTCGAATAGGACGTGTGTTGCATCTGAAGTAACGGAAAGTGTCACTATATCTGCTAAGCCTGCTTAAATAAGGAAAAACGCAAAGCTTTAAAATCATCATGCCACATACGTTACAAAATATTTCTTTGTGTGCACCACATCCACCACTGTTACTTGAAAATTAAAGTAAAAATCGTTTCCATGGCTTCTGTAAGATGCAGAGGGTGCAAACCTCAATGCGATTTTGTGCAATACATGTGTAAGTACGAAGTGCATGCTTCTTTGGGGTTCATAACTGGTTATGCTTGTATATAATTCATATTTTACGGGCAAGCTGAGTTGATTTCGCCTGGAATGCCTTACATTCACGGAATGTTAGAGAAAACTGCAACTTTCTCGAAGAAAACAGGCATTGCTAGGGGTAAAGAAATCATTTGAGATGAGCCTCGGCCTAGTTTCATTCCCAAAGAAAAAACTTCATCGATTCAATTTTTCAATTTTCTTACCTTGGTGGTGTCCTACCTCTGTTTTGCACCACAAACCGGCGTTATACACCACGCTTTCAGCGTTACGAAAACCACATCCACCGGTAACGATTGGACACGGTGAAAATTACCCTTATGTTTTAAAGTCATGCAGCAAGTTATTCGGAATGGATAATTTCAAATGTTATATAAATTTAGAGAGTTAACATATTCACAAATGTGATTAAATGATTGAAAGAAATATTTTAAAACCATTTTCTGGAAAGAATTATGGGAAAAGTTGAAAATCACAATTTTTATGAAAATTGTAGCATGGGCATTTGGTGCCGCAGAATAAACACAAAATTTGCAAGTCACATGGCCGCTCTCCACACTTACCTTAAATACAAGAATTGAGACCAGTCCTGTAACCTTTAAAGGGACCTTATGTAAATTGTTAAAAGTATCGAACCTAGTCAGTCTGCAAGGCTTTAAGACTTGTCTAAATATAAAGATATTTCTGACGAAATTCTTACATTTTTTTGTCTTTCTGTGTAGAAAACATGGTAGAAAATGAAGAAATTGCTTGCCACTTCATTTATCACGATGTTTTCGAAAGTAATTATCTTGTTGGGAGTCAAAAGAGTCACTGTGTGGGAATGGCTTAACCCAATCCCAAACAAGACCGGGTCCTTCCTTAAAATGCTTGGGAAAACATTAAAACAAAAGAATAAACTGCTGATAACCAGCAGTTTCTCCTTTTCTCTCAATATTTTCTATGTCATATTTTACTAAAATTTTATCATTAATAACTTCAATTTTGTCATTTTTGACAGTTTTTGCAGTGGATCACCCTAAAATTTTGCCGTTTTGAAAAGTATTAAGCCTCTTTATTCCATGTCACCGCATTTATAATATCATCAAAGTCTTTGTTTTCTCCTATTAGATAGGGTAAGGAATTATTTATAAGTCTTTTAAAGTCATTTGATCCACGTCTTGAATGGGTTTTGTTAATGAATGGTTTTATCAGAACATCAAGCTATAAAGAAATGGTCAGATTTCTCTATCATTAGCCCACCCTCGTGCTTTGTCAGGAAGAGTCTTGAATTTCCAGCAGGAAAATCAAAATAGGAAACCGGGTTAGTTCGGTGCTAAAAGTGACATTTCACAGATAATTTTTCATAAATTTTACTTTTATTTTTTTTATCTGAAATAACATATTTTCTTATGAAAATTTTGAAATTTTCCAGCCAAAATATTACGCCGTTTACAAAAATATATGATATATTTTGTGCTAAAATTAAACAAATTGATGTCCACAACAGTTCAGATTTATAAGGAATTTGTCATTTCTGTCTCACTTTAAAAGGCGTATTTTTCGCTTATAAACAACAACGTCAAAATACTGATGGCATATACGCATTAGAATAACAAATCTTTGCACCAAGACATACTTTAAAAAATTGAAATTGGAATAGTATGTCCCTTTAATGTAACTACGGCCAGTCGAGCGCAAAGAGCATAGAGCATAACGCATTGGAAAGTAATTGGCCATTTTGGAATACGTCGTTGGTTCGAATCCCCAACTTAATTTTATGGCTTCTATTCTGGTGTTTTACAAAACAACGAAGTGTCTATGTAGAAGAATCTAAGTGGTACAAGCAGCTCATGGAATGGAATCGGATGTATTTGGTTTTACTGGTGGGATGAATGCAAGGAACACCTGGTCAGATGCAACAATCGTCGCGATAAATTTGGACGAGGTTCGAACGAGAAAAAATATAAGGATCTAGGCCTATATGTGGGTCATCCTAGCGCACATTGAGTAAAAAGCTCTAATCCGATCTCATTGCACCAATTCTGTAGGCCTACCATACAATATATCCATGTTTTCTTTGTTTTAAGGTAAACGAACGCTAATGAAATTTTTGCGACATTGGTATTTTTCGTGCGACGTGGTTAACATACCATAAATATCCGAACCTATTCGGGCGAAGTCGTATACATTCGGGATGGGAACGTTCCACCGCCGATTGTTCACGATGTCACGATGATCGGAATGATTCCGGCGTCTCTTGAATCTCATTAGGAAGGCCGCGGCCTTAGCGTAGTTGGTAGCGCATCTGACCCTCATTCGAGAGGTCCTGGGTTCGATACCCGGCAACCGCTAATACCCTTTCTGACAAAATTGTCACCCACTAATGGGTTTGAAATCGTTAACCTAAGTGGGCGAGCAGCTGGAGGCTCGGTAAGGGTGTTGTGGTAGTACTGGTTTGAGAAACAACAGGAATCCATGGGTAGGTGCTCCAGCCGCCGCGATATGACCATGGTAGTTGAAAACGGCGTAAAACCCCAAATAAACTCAAAATCAAACTCTCATTACTCATTAGGGGTGTACTACCTAAATCCATGGTTTTGATTCTCTTCATTCTGTCCGAGGTTTAAAGATCACTGACAGACTGTATGAATATGGGCGTCGAATCAAGGACAGAATTCCTTCGTCTGAGTTTGGAATCGACAGAAATAATTCCATCGGATTGTTTTTCAAAGCGGACATAACCCCCTGAACGAGAGGGCAAAGAGGACATACTCTCTCCATCAATATTGAACTTATCGTCGCTTTTCAACGAAAACCTCGTAACTGCAGCTTAAAACAAGCAGCGGTTACGAGGTTTTCGTTTAAAAGCGACGTCATATTGTATTATTCTATGTCATGATCCCTGTGTTGTTCTTGTTTTTTTTTAGCCTTTTTTAAATGAAATATCAGCCAAACATTATTCTTGCTTAGAAACGTTTGTAGGCTATTTTGGTTTTATACTCCAATTCACATTTTGTTAGTGGGTGTTCAAAACTTCGTAACTGCAGCTTGATAAAGCTGGGGTTCCAGGTTTTTGATACCCCACTAACGATTTGAATTTGAATTGTTTGCATAAGCTCAATGTGGCAAAGTAAGTCCTGGGAACTGCTTAGAATGTTTTGACGGATATCCTACAAAACGGTCTGAGAACACTTTTTAAGAGGACTGTGTTTAGTCATCGTATGTGATGGTCAAGAGTAAAGTTTTAAAGTGACATTTCACAATAATTTTTACATACATTTTACCTTTATTTCATCTGAAAGAGAATGTTCTCTGATGAAAATTCTGAAAATTTCAAGCCACAGTATTGAACCGTTTACGAGAAATATAATTATGTTTTTGTGCTAACATTAAACAAATCGTTGTGGACAACAGTTCAGATTCATATAGAAATTGTCATTTCTGTGTCAACTTTAAATGCGCATTTTTCGCTTATAAATAACAACTTAAAAACTGATAACATTTCTACGCATTAGAATAAACAATCTTTGCATCAAGACATACTTTAAAAAAGGGAAATAAATGTGAAATGTCACTTTAATTTGAAGATCGCATATTTTCGAATTTAACCTTTTGCCGAACAAGACCTCGTTATGTTGACCCTGATAGAAAGACTTTGGAAAAACATTAGTGCAAAAGAAAAAAATGCTGATAAACAACATTTTCACCTTTACTACGATATTTTCTCAATGCGTGCCATATTGTTCACAAATCACGAAATCGTTTCTTCACCAACACCCGTTTTGTTGTCTTCATCAACCTTATAATTAATTCGGAGTAGTCAATAGCTGTCCTATTTGAATTAGGGTTAACCCTTAAAACGTCTACCCAAACCAGACCTGGCCCTGACGTTCCACATTGAAAAGCTGAAGAAAACATTAAGACAAAAGAAAAATGCTACGAACCATTTTGGCCTCAACCAGCATTAATGTTATATTGCACACACATTCTCTTTTTATTACCATTTATTCTGCAGTACCTCTCTCATAGAGCAATCTTATTTTTTGTTGTTTGGAAAATAGATAGGCCTAACTTTGTTTCTAGCTGTTGTTTGCCGGTTTGTTAGATTTGTCCGATATTTACATGGAAGCTGCAGATCTAGCAAATCACGTGTCTAGTTTTCTGTAATTCGATTTAACCATTTCCCAAATGGCAAACTTTTAGAGAAGTCAAATTTGAAAGATGTTGAAGACAACAAAATAGGTGTAAATAAACACAAAATTTGTGTAAAAAGTAGTTCAGAAAATAATGAGACAAAAGTAGAAAGTGCTGATTATCAGCACTTTCTTCTTTTGCCTCAATGTTTTCCCACGCCTTTTTTCTATTTGGGACGTCAAAACCAGGTCTAGTTTTCTGTAATTCGATTTAAATGATTCCAGTTCGGTTTAATTTACTAATCTAATTAAAGTTCCTCTGGTATGCAAGTGGTGTAACCCTTTCCCAAACATTGACTTGCTTGATGCGCATAGACATGATTGAAGAAAGACACGATGGGAGGAACGGTGGTGAAGCTGACATCCCCTATTTTATGCTTCTCTCTCAACGTAATGGTTTCAATCTTCTAAGATTAATTCCAAATACGAGAAATTTCGTCTGCAACTTTTTTTTCATATAAACCAATTAAATCAGCGATGTCCTCGTTTGACAAAAGGTTCTCAATGCAACGGTTGATGGTTACGTTAACCTAATTCTATTGACCTAACCGAAGAACGAAACGTAAGTCTGGTCCAAATTGAGGGTTGTTGCAATGTTGCAATAAAAGGGGCACTGAGAACGCCAAAAGAGTGGAAAAGCAACCAGCAGATACAATTGCAGTCTGAGCAATTTCTACGCTACCTTCTTATATAGTTTGAATGTTGTGACACGATAGTAGGATACAAGCGCGGATCCAGGAATTTTTCCCAGGGGGGGTCATCCAATCTTTAACCCCTTTTTGCCAAATTCCAGGGGGGGGGGGTCAGGAGGTCCCTCTGGATCGGCGCATGCAGATATATGTCATACCATGAAGGACTAAATATAACAACGGTGTGTCGTGGCACACAGGGACCAATGACGCAGTTGTTTTGGGACATAACCAGTAATCTTTTTGATAACCCCTTTTTTCGCCAAATTCCAGGGGGTTCATGACCCCCTGACCCCCTCTGGATCCGCGCGTGGGATATGGAAGGGATACGGAGAAAATACATGTACTGGAAATCAGGACTGCTCTGTTTGCCTGGTTGTTCCTTATGTTTTTCCTTGTAGAGACGCCACAGCGTTTGGAAAGGGTTAATTCCACTATGTTGTAAGTTGTCCGGTAGATTTGTGCAGTCATTCCAAGATGGCGTCCATGGAACAGCGTGGGAGTTAGTGGAAAGACAGTCCAATACGGACTGCATGCATATTTTCATTTTGAAGACACCGTTGTTTTGTCATTTAGTAAATACGCGGTTTGTCGTAGCCATTCTAGATAATTTTATAAGAATGTACGATAGGAAAAAACATATGATGATAAAAACATACAAGTAAGAGCAATACTATGCTCCCTAGGTCGCTGTTATACTATACTGAACAAAAGTGAAAACGCTACACTACAAGATTTCTTATTTCTGGAAAGGTATCGAACTAAAAGCATGAAATATGTTTTGAATTTATTTCCCAGGCTTTCGGTAATCCTTTTGTCGAAATTTCATTGTATTGACTCCAATAATGTCAGAGTTACAGCCCTTAATGCGTTAAGAGCTAATTTCATCTAATGCCACATATGCGCATGCGCAGAAAACGATTCCTCATTTTTTTTTTGGAATCGGTCATATCCGGGTTGCTAAAAAAACACTTGATATCTCACTTATCTCTAGTAGCAAGCTCTTAAATCAAGGTCTAATCTGTCAATTTTGCGAATTACCTCCCTTTGACATAAACAAATAGGAAATTTGAATTCTTTGGTATTCACAAATTTATCACGATTTTCGATTGGTTTTTTTGTGCAACATCATTCGGGCATTACTGGGGATTTTTGAAATCATTCTTCGACTAGGATTGTTCCCAGATGTCCATGTAATAGAGATTTCAATTTCCTATAGAGATTACATTGTAAAATTGTCAAGCTTTGGAACACAATGAAAATTCTGCTTTTCAAACATCGTTTTCTTAACGCTGAAACAATGTTATGCAAGCTTCTTTACATTTCCTTACTGGTTGCTTGTCAGACTACCATTCCGTGCAGTCCGGCATGGTTTGCATTCTTCTGCTTGGATTTCTAAAGGTTTAAATTGTGTAAAATTTCCATTCAAATTGCACACCTGAAAAACGGACCCCTGTCACATTAAAAGGGACCGTTTTTCATCCCCGTAATTGATATCTACAAAACGTTTAGTGCTTGGCACAACCAGGTCAATAAACAATGCGAAACACTTTCATTTGGATTTTTTACTTGTTGTATTTAGAAGAAATATGGCAAGCAAAGTAGGTGTAGCGTTTTCACTTTTGCTAAGTATATATTACCATCATTAAAAGAGCAACTTTCTCGACTCGAAAACAATTTTCCGTGTTTGACTGTTTTTGCAAGTTACGGTCGAATACGAAAGGATAGCACGATGAAAAACTATGACACCTTCCTCTCATGCTATTTCATGGACGCCATCTTGGAATGGCTGCACAATACTACCCCAAAGACTGCATAAATCCACCGCACAACTTACCAGCACATTGAAATCTAGCAAGAAAACTCCGAATCCATTTAGTTTCTCTCGGTATACGGCTTCTGAATAAGGGATTGTTTCTAGAAGGGATTATTGGCGCAAAACTCAAAAGTAAGGTCGAAACTTACATTTACCCTTTCACAAACAACACACATGGTTTTACGTAACAAAAATAAATACATGTATCTTATGAAAACATAGAAGCACAAGAAGAAAATATTGTTAATCAGCAGTTTCTCTCATTTTCACAACTTGTTATTGGCTGTATTGTACACGTACATAAATCAAGAATTTTATCATCATCCATGTTGTGTCTGTAACATCTATCAAATCATAACAATCCAAGTTGTTGCCGTTTGGGAAAGGGTTAATCCAAAAGTCTTATTTTGGAACTTGAGAAGATAAGAAGTTTATTGGGGGTGTTATACAGAAGAACAATGTGGTACCTGAAAAGTCATAGATCGCTAAAATTGTTGAAAACAACGTAGAAACATGACACAAACAAACCAAAAACAGATTCTCATATCCACGATCGGTAGCTCGGAGACCAACAAAATCCATAGTAGAAGACCATCCATCGATAAGGCACGCACAACTCGTATAGTAAATTTCTCTCTCTCAATGAATTCTTGATGAGGTATAGCCATGGAAAAGGGAAACCACGCTATCCGAATTAGGCAAATGTTTAATCAATGAACACGTTGTATTGAGTCAATGAAAAATTAAGGATTACAACCCATCATTAGATAGGCCTATACCAGATGCACGAATATGAACGAAATGTTTCGTGGTTAATGATGGGCTGTAATCCATAAAATCAGAGGGAATTTGTATTTCAAGGAGCTCAATTTGTGTGTTTACAATTCTAAGTCTTTTTCTGCTTTTCAATTCCAATTGGTCTACACGTATGCCTCGTCCAATCAAATATGATTATTTACTAAATCTACATTACTATCAAGCCATCTGATTACACGAGGCGTATGCCTCGGCTAATCGGGTTGATAGTCATCAAAGTTATACTAGTAGGAATTAGATTGGTTATCGAATACCACCCTGTCCGATGAATACCACCCCGTCCGATGAAAAACACCCCGGTTGAAATGACAATACAATTGAACAAGATCAGCGCGCACACGTACAGTCATCTTCGCAAGCCAAGGATGAAATCTACGACGTAGGCCTAGCGTCGTTTCTGTATTCACCCTTGGCGTATACATAGTCCGATTTTCTTGGTGTCCTAGAAAGCGTTTTCATTGATTCCAGCGTGGTCTCGTCGGAACCAATCAGATGAATCAATACATTTGGTTGTTATGTGTAAACATTTCGTGACTACGGGCGGGAAAATGGCATTGCATTTGCAACTCAATACGGAAAGATGAGCAATATTTTCTAAGTATTTTCACTGTAATTTTCAATTTTATTCGACGAACTATTACACTTGCGAAAACTCAACCAAAAGAACAGCTAACTTTTACATAGGCCGTATATCGTAGAACGCGAAAGAGAACACGCGTTAATGACGTCATCAATAATGGACAACATAACGTCAAATGGTGTGTAGAACGCGGTTTGATTGGTTGCTGCTCCATAACAACCAACAGAACAACCGCTAGGCGGCGTTTCGCGATTTCAAGAAAATCTGACTCTTCAGTTGATGTCCATCGTGGCGTTGAAGAATACAACATTGAAGTTGAAGTAATCCGCCAAGGGTGAATACAAACTTAGGTGAGTTCAAACTGATGGCGTACAGTCTATCTTGTTCTAGTTGGTCTAAATAGTACCTTCAGCATTGCGCTAGTTTCGATTGTGACCCATACCCATGCCGCCACAGCGCCACCGATATTGCAAATGACAATTGTTGTCTCACCCTTCTTATAGCCACAGGCGGCAATCACGTGACTTTGTTATGATATGTTTTCCTAACTTATGTAAACAAAAACACTCGGCAAGTATTGTCCAACCAAATTAACCAGGGACAACTTAATTTTCGTGCGTTAAGTCCGTTAGTTGTGCGTCTTAACAAAACAGTGCCGAAGTTGGGTCATTACATATGCATATGTCCCGGGTTGATCTTGCTGGACAATACACGTTTTCTCAAATTTTAAATTAAATACTTAACCCTCAGTATTGAGATACGTATCATTCGATTCGTCGTAATCTCCAGTTTATTCTGTAACCAAGATATTCCCTGAAATCTCTGTCAAAGCTGAGAACATTCGTGCAAAGTGCAAATATTTCTTAAGAAAATATATCACGACATTCAAAAATATTGGTGAACCGGAGTAACCTTGCGCTCATTATTAGCTATATTGCAGACGATTACGTTTGTTTATAAATATTCAAAGCGCACGGTCACTTCGGTTTAACAATACTTTGCACGAATGTTCTCACTTTTGATAGGGATTTGAGGGAAGATCTTGGTATCAAAATAGACCGGAGAGTAAGACGTATCGAATGGCTCGTATCTCAATATTGAGTGTTAAGTATTTGATTCAAATTTTTTACAAAAGTTAGGAAAACATAACATAACAAAGTCTTGTGATTGCCGCCTGTGATAGCCCAGGCCTTGTCCCATGTGACTTTTATTTGTTTCCAGACCTGGAATAATGCTTGCTGGAAAGTGAGGTCACGGCGGCTTTGATATCTGCCGTTACACACTACCTAAAACATGAGTCTACGTCATTGTTCACATCGGGAATAAAAAAAAGCTCCCGTGAAGATGGCACAGACGCATAGCGGCCATTCTTAGAAAACGTGTACAAAAAATCCTGTCGCCGTGTATTTAATCGTGATAATTCGTACTGTTGACCAAAGGCGTATACATATGGTTGATATTTCTTTCGTATTGGAACCCATTTCTCCAAAAAATGAGTGTACTAGTATTCTATATGCGTAATATTTTCTTTCTGAGTCTTATTATGTTGGTTGGAGTGCCAAAATTTGCTTGTCGCCGGCACATTTTGTAACCAAACACGTTCTGTTAGAATATCTGCAACAAAAGTGAAAGAAAGTTATATTAAACATTTTGGGAATCGACCAAGTGTCCTTGAAATATTTATCCCAATCTTATGAAATTACACAATTAACAAAAATGTCTTATAAGATCTGTCGCCGAATTTGGCTAATGTCCGTAACGGTTGATTTGAGACACATACTGATTTCTTAAAATTTGTCTAATATTATTAATAAAACTCGCCTGTAAGAAGAGGGACAATGTCTTTTGAAAAATATATGACACATGCTAGCTTTTTATGAAAGAATGATGACTGTTTGTGCAGAAACTGAAACTCATACGTTTGTCACATGAGTTCATTTAATTTCTGTAACGGTCTTTTATACAGCAACCCGTATGTACTCCACGATGTGAATGTTACTAAATTGTTGAACTAATTAATTTAAGACAAATGAGTTAGTCTATCGAGACATGTTTGTTCATTTTGCGTATTTAGAAGCATTTAAATATACGAAGTTATAACTTCCATAACGGCTATTGTCCATAACGATTTTTTCTTCTCGTAAAAGTTACATCCTTTGCCCTGTAATTAAAGATGGCCGCCATCTCTATAGGTAAAAAATCAGAAAAAATACTTCGTTTTGAAATACAAGCACCAACATTGTCACTAAAAGGAGTATACTGATTTCTTCATAAGATACAAGCACTAAATTTGGCACAAATCTTCCTCAGAGTAAACTTTCTGCAAAAGATATGGTATCCACCATGAAAAACCAACATGTCTGTCATTTTCCAAGATGGCTGCCTTCACCATTACAGAAGTAAAAACTCGAAAAAAAAAAAAAACACTTATTTTTGAAATGCAATCATCATTTGGCACAAATGTTCCTCGAAGTAAACTTTTATCAAAACACAATGTGAATATGGCAGCCATGTAGGGTTTACACGGTGGACACCATGTGCTTTGAAGAAAGTTTACTCTGAAGGAGATTTGTTCCAAATTTGGTGCTCCTATCTTAAAAAGAAGGATTTTCTTCATTTTCTTTACCTATAGATATGGCGGCCATCTTGGAATTTGGCAGACATGTTTGGTTTTCATGGTGGATACCATATGTTTTGAAAAATGGCATGTACTCACTCTGAGGTAGAATTTTGTAAATTTTAGTGCTTGTGTCTAGAAACGGGTTTTCTCTGACTTTTTTTACCTATAGAGATGGCGACCATCTTGGAAAAAGGCAGCCATTTTTATGGATTTGTATGTTGAAAACTGTTTGTTTTGAAAACAGTATACTCTGAGGCACATTTGTGACAAATTTGATGCTTGCGTCACAAAGTAAAGTATTTTTTGAAAAGCCCCCCCCCCCCTTATTAGTGTAATTTTCTAATTTTCATAACGATGTAAATTCCTACATTTTTTTCTATACGGATTTTCGTACAAAATGGCTGAAGTCGGATGGGTCTAAATTTGAGAATGATATTTTCGATTGATAGGCATTAACCCATTACCAGACGGCAAAATTTTGGACTCTTCCAATTCGAAAGGTGTTGCAGACGACAATTTCAAGTAAATAGAAATTTTAATTGTTAGGTCTTTTTGGATGGAAAGCATTGTGGGAAATGAAGAAATTGCTTGTCACAAGCAATTTCTTCATTTTCAACAATGTTTTCCAAAGCCATTATCTTGTGGGGAGTCAAAAGGAGTCACTGTGTGGTAACGGGTTAATATAGTATCGACATTTTAACATTCTGTGATACTCGAAATACTTTTTTCTAATCGTAATTGTACCCAGTTTCTGAGAATGTCTGATAGACGTAGACGAAGAATGTTTCGAAATCTTGTAGAAAGATCTTTGTTAAAATCACGGTGTATAATCACGTGACTCACAATTTCCGATAATCTTCAATATCAAATATCTTTTTAAATACTTGACCAATTTGAAATCGGTTTGAAGCAGAGAAGGCGGGAAAATGCTAGGAATAAGCTGGACGTGTTGGATTTTTGAGAAAATCAACTGATAAAAAAGTTATTGAATATAAATCAAAATTTTGGTTTATCTTCAATAACTTTTTATCAGTTGATATTTCAAAAACCAATCACGT
This sequence comes from Fragum sueziense, assembly GCA_963680895.1. Taxonomy (NCBI): domain Eukaryota; kingdom Metazoa; phylum Mollusca; class Bivalvia; order Cardiida; family Cardiidae; genus Fragum; species Fragum sueziense. The sequence continues at coordinate 19,716,478 of OY804599.1, read as the reverse complement.
CCATCTAGTGCGTGAGTCACGTCTGTCCATATTCTCTGCTTTAAGGTATCCAACCCCTCAAAAGCACCAAAGAGCCAGAGGCGAAATGTGAAAAGTGCATATAACTCCTAAACCGTGTTACATTTCCATTCCAAATACAAACATAAGCATTTTGCACGGTTTAGAATTTTGAATAAATGCATACTTATGGAAATATTTGACAAAAATGTTAAAAATTACCTCCATTGCATATGAATATAGAGTAAAATAATATTTTTAAATTATTTTCTTCTTGAAGCATAATCTTGAAATCGGGCAAGGTGAATCAACTTATATTAAGTGTATTTACAAGTGTGTGAAATTTGATGCATTTCGTACGGCTAGAAAGTAGTTTTTCAGGGTCTGTTAACCTTAAACCGAATTCAAATCGGTCCAGTATTTACAAAGTTAATGAAGATTTTCTGAAAATATCATATTACGTGATTATCCACTGTGAAAATGTTGAATAGTTTTCAAGAACAAGTCAAAAGTCCTTTCTTACCACCCCTCGTATCATCTTTATCATTATCCACTCTGCGGTCTGTAGCAGCTTTTCCATTGGACTTCCCGAAGGCCAAAATAAAAATATTGTTTCTGGTTAACCAACCGACCCTGGAAAAATGGGGCCGACATCATTTTTTTTACCACTAAGAATAAAATCCAACAAACAACAACAATAACAAAACCAAACGAAAATGATATAATCATAAAGAAAAGCCGACTGACCGTCCCTAATTCCCCTCATGTCTCCCGAACCACATCTTTGTAAGATTTGGCCTAAATGTTTATTGTTTAGGGAAGGTACTTATGTTACCTTAAGCATACTCTCAGTCTGTCATTACATTTAAAATGTTGAATGGGTTTCAAGAACAAGTTGCGGTTTGTAGTAGCTTTTCCATTGGACTTCCCAAAGGCCAAAATAAAAATTTCGTTTCCGGTTAACCGGCCGACCCTGGCAAAATGGGGTCGACATCATTTTTTTTTACTCCAAAGAATAAAATCCAACAAACAACAACAATAACGAAACCAAACGAAAATAAGATAATCATAAAGAAAAGCCGACCGACCGTCCCTATTTTCCCTCATGTCTCCTGAACCATGTCTTTGTAAGATTTGGCCTAAATATTTATTGTTTGGGGAAAGTGCTTATGTTACCTTAATCATACTCTAAGTCTGTTATAATATTTAAAGTACGCTCATGATGGTCAAGTTTCGTTAGTCAGAGTTTAAAGAACGCCTTTCCCAAATGGCGAAAATGAAGACTGTTCCAAATTGAAAGCTGCTGTAAACAAAAACATAATGTGGCTAGGAAAATGATTTTGTACTGAATAGCCCGGAAAATGATAATGTAAGAGGAAAAAATGCTCATTATCAGCATTTTCTTCTTAAAAGAATGTCTCTATGTTTCCCCAAGCAAATTCGAGTAGTGAAAATAATAAAAAAAAAAAAAAAAAAAAAAAAAAAAAAAACAGATTTTGCTTGGGAAAGGGTTTGCTATTTTGCCAAATAAATTTTTTTTTTTCCAAACAATATTTTCTTGCGTTTTCATTTATTTTCGGTTTTATATAATTTTGTTTGTTTGTTGTCCAGTACGGTCTAAAATGAGAAATTTGTCATCAAAACATTAAGAATAAAACAGACAGTTCAGTTATTTCTAAATTTCGCACCCTAAATGTGGAAATGCCACAATGCCATAAGAAGAAAATCTATTCTAAAATAACAGTTTTCGCTTCTATTCACAGGGAAAATAGTTCTGAAGCAAGATATCGCTGTTTTTCAACGAAAATATTGTAACTGCAGCTTAAAATAAGCTGCAGTTACGAGGTTTTCGTTGAAAAGCGACGATATCGTGTTTAAAACTGGAAATAGAGGTATTCATTTTGCAAATAATTGAGCTAGGATATGGAAAAATAGCCTCTTTTTGGTGTTTGAGACAAACACGGATCATGACCAAGCAATATTTAGAGCTAGAGATAAAAGGAGGCATTGACTTTTCAAAATGCGAAATTTTACTCATGGTTCATCAATCACCAAAACCTACGTTGTCGGTAGTCATTTAAATGGTCTCATCGAGTGTTTGGATTTGAATCTTAAAATAGTTTTAGGATTCCTTTATCCACTAGACTGGTACCCGTCGTACAACGGTGTCTCTCCTTACAATGTAGAAGCATCAGAGACGGTAGTCTCCAATGCCGAGGTCTATTGATTAACCATCAAATATGACCTCTGCAGTTTTTGGTCCACCAACAGCCTATTTGGTCCTCATAATCTAATTATAGCACATCATTTGAATTATCGAATCAAAATCATTCAGCTTTATCTTGCATGATCATTACGTATACATTACGTCGCTTTTATTTTTAGCTAAAGCCGGTAACATTTGAATTATCGAATCAAACTCATTCAGTTTTATCTTGTTTGATTACGTTTACATTACGTCGCTACTATTTTTGGCTGAAGCCGGTAATTTGAAGCGTCAGCAAATGAAAACTTGTATCAGAAATTCCAATTGTTTATCAGTTTATTGACAACGATTGGATACCGAAATCCCGCCAAGGCCCCGAGATTAGACGTGAAATGACCCCGCGAGAACAGAGCTCATTCTATCGAAATGGAATGAAGAGATAATGTGCTCTGTTCTTAAGAGAGTACAGAGACGGACGATTTTCCGGTATGAACGCATACAAAAAGTCACGTGGGTTACCCACCGTGTATACGGTCACCTCAGATGACGTAAAAACCAATTTTCCAGACCTCATTTCATAAACGATGTGAAATCATTATCCTATCTCGACATCGGATTAGTCGAATTCACTCGAACAATCGAGCAATTCCCAATTTACTCTATTCTTGGGGGATATAGGTCTATTTATTTTCAACTAATTTTGTCCGTCGTTTTGTTTATTTTAATGGATGAGAACATTGTCAGATTTTGACTTCGAATATGCACAGTAAGCAATAATAAGAAAATAATGTGAAAAATATAGCAAAGAAAGAAAATTGGACAAAATGGGGAATACTGGTTATCAGAATTTCCACCTTTTGGCTCAATATCTAATCAACCTTTTCTACGACGAAACATAAAACCAGTTTTGTTTGCGATACGGTGAAAATACAGGTTAATTCTAATTTCCAATCACGTTACATGAGCACACGTGTTTTTCTGACACGTTCAATCCTTTCACATAAAATACCCGCTTTTGACTTCCCTGATACAAAAGGTACAGGAAAACATTGAGAAATAAGAAGAAAATTTTGATAATCAGCTTTTTCCTGTTGCCTGGTTATATTTCGCTATGTAGCGCACAAATACTATCTTTATCAACATTTATTTTGACGTCTGCCGTAGCTTTCAAATGGGTTGTGAAAGGGTTAGCCCATCATCACAAACCACTTTTACTCTAGGAATGGGTGCTTAGCCTTTGTTGGTTTTCTTTCAGTCGGATTCGAATCCAAGCCACGACTAAAGTTTCTTCAGATAGGCCTATTTTGACAAACAGTTTTTGCATTCAGTGGACAAAACGAAGCATTCTCTTAAATACAAGCATATTATTTCATTTACACCCATTAGCAATGAATTTTGCTCTAGAAATAGACTGGGTTTACTGTTATCTGGTTATGTATTGATAAACCGTTGGTGTTGTTCTAGAATTTCGTAACTACGGCTTGAATCAAGCTGTAGTTACGAGATTTTAGAACAGCACATGCGAAATACTGTTATTTGTCCGAAATCACGTCATTGTTTACTTGATAAAATCGTCCCCAATCCTTTCACAAAGGACAAGAAACTTGCACCGTTCCAATATGGAAAGCTCATGTACAGTAGGCTTATCTTGTACAAGCCGTTGATATGGCTCACTAGTGGCTCACTACTGATCCAGGTAACCACTTTTAAAATGTATTAGGGGGTATTTCTGGAGAGAAGTACTTGTTCCATAGACTTTACAGGGGAGTACTATATCTGGAGAGAACTACTTGTTCACTAGACTCTGCTTGTAAATAGTGTTTAACTTGACGTGTTCTTCGAAATTTCCGTTTAAAACTGAGCACTAAATCAAAGCAACTTTGCCACCACAACCTGCCATAATGCTCCAGTTGGAGCGAGAACAGAACCGTCAGATAGATTTTGCTAAAATTAAAATGTTTAACTGTATATACATGTCACAAGACGGCTGAGCGGTTGGCTTGGATACGGGTCAGTAAAGAGTCAGGATGTGCATTTCCAAATTTTATTTACATAAACAAATAAACAAATACCAATTTATCAAAATGTAAACAAGTTAAACCAAAAATCAATAAAGTTCCTAAAGAATTACGAGAGTCCACTATCACTGTATGTTTTAGGTTGACGTCTAATGTCCCAAAAATGTCCACGTTACTTCACACGATTTATAAATTAATGCAACTGAAAAATACTAAATTTTCTTCCAAAACATCAACAACACAAATTTTATAGATTAAACAGTCGCCTGACCGCGCCTATACTACCAAGATAATGTGATTGTCCAGCCGTTTATTATATAGTATTATGTTGTTCCCAGGTCGTCACATCCCAAACGTCCTTTCCCGATGACGCTGACGCCGGCACGACATACTTCCAAAGTTTCTCGGTCTGGACTACACGTTTACACTCACACGGTCAGGTCTCCCGCCATCACACCAAACACGCCTATACGACATCGGTATATATTGTAGGTTGTTACAAACATTCAAGCAACATCAAGCAACATCAAGCAACATCAAGCAACATCAAGCAACCTATAGAAGTATAACAAATATTATAGCAACTACCTAATAAGAGCTCTAATGGCTCTACTTAACACCATGTTTTACAAACATCTCAAGACAATATAATATGTTAGCATCTTTTCCCACAATGTTTTCTCAAACCCAAGCTATTACAAAACATAAACCAAAACAATATGCTAACGTCTTTTCCCACAATGTTTTCTCAAACTCGAGCTATTTACAGAACATTGACCAATACAATAATTTACATCTTTTCTCACAATGTTTTCTCAAAACAACAATTTAAAGTACTGAACTGTGTTAAGATACAATTATACAGCATTCGACATTATCCAAATATCATTTGAACAATACAACATTAGCATTTACAAAATATGAACTGCTAAGCAGACGATTAAATACAAATTATCACAATGTTTGTTTCTTTGAAAATAGTTACAAAACAGCTTATTTAACCATGGCTTAAATGATAATCTGACAAAACATTCAACGTAATAGTTCTCCGATATAACCAGTCCTAGCCATCCGACATTCCAAAACAGTGCAGGAAAATGAGAAATTAGCTATACAGCCATTTGTCATTTTCCGGCGTTGTTTGCGATAATTCAACAGACCAAAAAGCTGCTCATTTAAGCCACAAAATTACTAAAACATTTACACAATAAAATCAATGTAAATTAAACAGTATTTACCCCAAGAAGAATCCAACTTTCACCCAAAAAACTCAACTTCACTTCCACCAGCTATAATGCCAAAAATTGTCTACCCAACGAGTCATTTCAACGCAGGGTTTTATACAAAACTCTACGAAGAAAACTCACTACAAGCACCCAATTCCCATGCACCACGCTCAACTAGTAAAATCTACTCACCCAACTCGCACACTTAACCCAAGCAATCTAATTTACATAATGTACAATAAAAACTACTAGCCACCAGAAAATGTATTAAAGCAGCCAATTTAAACCACACGGCAGATAAAAAGAGGCGTAGTCTCGCCTCAACTATGACATTAACCCAATCCTAGAAAACTTAATGTGACAATACATTTCACCAGTCAAATCACTGACAATGCCATCACGTTACCATCACTAATCTGGGTCCGTAGTCGTTATCATACATGGATAATCCATATTTTGACTGCTGGATCATATTGATTTAAAAAGTAAATGCGTCTTGGATATTTTTATTGCCAACTTTACGTATAGGATACGTTCGCTCGTAGTAATTTTTGTTAAATACCATGTGCAATAGTGATTTTGAGTTGATTTTATTATCGGCCGTACGCGTTACCACGGCAATTTTTCGTTTTTCGGGTCGGTTGGGATCATTTTTTTTTTTTGCAAAAAGTATAAGAATGTTTCATGTAAGTCATACATCAGAGGAAAGAGTTCAGTAAGGCGGGGTACATGCGACAAACCGCTTGAAAATTGACGCAAAAATAAGAAAGTTATTGCAAAATGTCTTACCTGAAGCGAGGCAAATTGACCGTAGAATTGCCCTTCCCATCATGCACAATCCCCACCGTGTCATATGTACTTTAGAATATGGAGGAATGTCTTCACGCGTGTATTAGGATACGTGATATTTGTCATTGTTTAAGATGGGTCAAGATGTTTCCGAAACCAGATTTCCAGATGTTGCCTTCGAACCAGGTTTTCTGAAAATTAAACATTTTCAAATTGCGAAAACGATCTTGTACTTTTAGTGAAAAGCCACTACTCCTACTTGGGATTGCTAATACAAGTATAAAAGTGTAAATGGAGCGCAAACCGAAGATAATTATTATATTTGTTTCTTTTAATGTTTATTCATATTAACACTTTCGAGTCGATTATTTTCGTAAGCACTGTGACTATGTATTCTGTACGTGCTCATTGTGCCAATGTACGACGGATAGTCTCGAAGATATATTTAGAAAACCGTTGAAGCATGTGATCAGCTAGACTAGGCCCCGGTTTCTCGAAAAAACTTAAGTACGTTCTCAGACTCAAATCTGAGCACCGTACTCAAATCGCACGAAACCCAAGTGAACTTCAATCGAATACACTTCAATGTTGGAGAGTATTCCATTGAAGTTGAGCATGTACTCTTGAGTATGTAGTTAAGTTGTTTTTTTTTTTCGAGAAACCAGGGCCTGGTTCAGGTGAAAAATACGGACTAAACCACGGTGGATAATCACATTATACAATATTTTCGGAAAATCTTCAATAATTTTGTAAATACTGGACCGATTTGAATTCGGTTTGAAGCAGAGAATGTGGACAGACGTCACGCATCAGATGGGCGTGGTTGATTTTTGTAATATCAACTGATAAAAAAGTTATTGAAGATAAACCAAAATTTTGGTTTATCTTCAATAACTTTTTTATCTGTTGATTTTTCAAAAATCCAACACGTCCAGCTTATTCCTGGCAATATCCCACCTCGTCAGCTTCAAACCAAATTCAAATTGGTCAAGTATTAAAAAAGATATTGAAGATAATCGGAAATTCTGAGTCACGTGATTATACACCGTGTAAACGTACATGCTAAATTGTACAAATTTCTGTACTGATCACGAATTAACACCCTCTTTTACGAAATACGCTTTATTTCGCCCAGGCCCCATTTTTGGTTATGCCACGAGGTCTTCCATGGGGTTAGATTTTGGGAATTTCATCATTTTTATGATGCATCATCACCCATTCATAGTAATAGTTTTTTAATTATGACAGAAACAGCGGTTTTAAAGATAGATCTACAAAAGATTTGAACTATTGAATTCAAGTGCTCCTTTAATAATTTTGAGCAATGTACAAAGTAAGTATCGAGTATGCTAAACCTTTCCAAAAAATGTCCCCAGAGTAAAAACAAACTGGAAAACACTGGGGCAACATAAGAAAATGCTGACAATCAGCATCATCTCCTTTTGTCTAATTATTTTGGTTGACTTATTGAAGCTGATTATCTGGATAAAGGACATAGCCTATATCAGGCTTTACTAACTACGATATCGTAATGTTCACCGATTTTAACTTTTGTCTTCGATTTATGCTGCATACGGTAACATCCCAATTGGTCTACTCCCATTTCGTCTACTGTTCTTTTAGTGCCTTGAGTCCCAATTCGTCTACTGTCCCAACTCGTCTACTTTCATGTCAAATCATCAATAAACAACATTATTTTTGCTTTAAGAAATGAAAATAAGTCACTATATTCACAAATGAAATAAGAAAGCAAAATGTTTTACAAAAATCATATAGATTATTATCTAATATCATATTGATATACAAAGCATAGAAGAGTAGACGAAATGGGACTTTTGTCCAAAATAGTAGACGAATTGGGAGTAGACCAAATGGGATTAAACCCTGCATACGATGGATTATTTTCAATAATTGAAAATCGCGTGATATCAAAACCTTCCGACCTTTCCAAAACGACAAAATTTAAGACTTGTGTAAATTGAAAGCAGATATAGACAAGCAAAAAGGAGTTACTTATTGTATGAAATGCGAAGAATTGCATGGGAAGCATTGAGCAAAAACACCAACAAAGATCCTTAGGCCTGTCACTAATAAATATTTCCTTCTTTTTATCTAAATTTAAATTAAAAATTTGTTGTTGTTTTTTCAATGCTTTAAGGATTCGGAAAGTCAAAATCTGAAATTTTTAAATTTATGACAGAGAACGATTTTAAAATTCGCGGAGGGAAAAATAACGGTTTTAAGAAATTCAAATATAGCGTGACAATTTCTGAAAACCTCGACTCAGATGCATGATTGAAAATGAAGTGTTTAACCCTTTCCCACACATTGACGCTTTTGGACGCCCCACTAAATAAAGGCTTTGGAAAACATTGTGGTAAATGAAGAAATTGCTTGTGACAAGCAATTTCTTCAATTCTCACAATGTTTTCTACCAGGAAAGACCAAGAAATGTTAAATTTTGTTCAATGGAAATTGTCGTCTGCAACTGCAACACCTATGAGTTTGGACTAGGCTAAAATGTTGTTGTATGGTTATGGGTTTAAGTGGACACTTCTTAGAATAGCCAGAATCAAAATACGTCAAAACACGTGCAGACAACAGAATATATTTAAACAAAACTATGATTTTTCTCGAAAACTTCATACATTGCTCACCGTCTTGTTTGTTATATTGTGAACAAAATATAGACCTATATAATTATGTCAAAATCTTATTCTTCATATTCAAAACAGCTGCCAACCTCGTCCAACCTAAGAATTTTGTTTTTGCAATTTCGTTAATGAATTGCTTAACTGGGTTTCGTAACATTTTTAAAAAGTAGTTTCGAAACTGCTTTTGCGTCAAGTTTGCTTCCCGCAAATCACTATGTTAAACCCTTCCCCAGAAAGTGGCTCTTTTTGGTCGTTATTTTATCGCTTGGGAAGGTAGATCTAGGAGTCAATCTCCCTGTCACCTACACTCGTCTTTTATAAACAGAAAACAACTTTTGGTGGATAAAATAAAATTACAGGACATGCAAAAAGTTCACAATATTTATTTGATGTTTCTGGTATTTTATATCGGAATTATAAAGGTGTTATATACAGACAACAAAAATAATGCTACGGAAATGATATGATAATTATTGGAACACCACAGCATGAAAAAGGAGAAAATGGTGATCACGGACTCTTCTTCTGCTCCCCCTATGATTTTTAAAGCCATTCCTATCGGAGACACCAAAATCAATTCTGGTTTGGGAAAGGATTAGCCCTTTCCCAAACACCCACACTTCTAGTATTCTATTGAAAGCTATAGGTGCAAATGATAAAATGGATGTCGATAAACATGTGATTTATGTACAATATAGCATAGAAAACACAGAGGCAATAGAAGAAAATCAGCATTTTCTTCTTTTGTTTCATTATTTTCCCAAGTATTTTCTGATGGGAACGTCAAAACCAGGTTTTGTTTGTAGAGGGGAAAAGAGCTAATGCGTTGGCGTTTTATGAATGAACGTATGATGCACATGTGCGCATGTCGATGTGTGTATAGAGTGCATGATTATTATGTTATATCATAAATCAAATATAAAACATGTAGTGTGTAATAAATCAACCCTTTCCAAAACAGTGAAATTTGAGACAGCTGGCAATTTGAAATATGTTGGGACAAAATTGGTGTTAAAAATAGGCCCTATAATTTGCTATACGTCGTGGCACAGTAAATAATAAATGAAAAGGAGAAATTTATACTTAACAACGTTTACTTCTTTTCTCCCAATGTTTCTCGAGTCTATCTTTCTTAACGGCGTCAATACTAGGTCATGTTTGGGAAAGGTTTAAAACTATATTACTTTATCACTTCCTTTGAGCTGAAAAACGTCTGTATGGTTTTCTACGTTGGATTCTTATCCATTTTTATAATGTCTGGCTTGACGTTACTGTAGAGCAAAGTTTTATTTAACACTTGGAGAAAAGGAGCAAACTCTGTCGACCAAAAAATCAACGGTTTCCATGCTATAGCATAGCCTACACATTTTCCATTTACTTTCATGTCATTTGTCGCGAGCTATATAGCGATGGATCTTTTCTCTCTCTGTTTACATTTGTATGCAGGTTTTCTCTTTAACAAGAGAAAAACTAGACCTGGTTTTGACACTATTGGAAAAGGTTAGGAAAATCAATGTGAGGAGAAAAAGATATTGTTTATCATCAGCATTTTCTCCTTTCCCCTCTATATTTTCTATTCTATAAGATATTTTTGAAATACGTTATTTTGTGGGTTGCAACATCTTTCAAATTGGAGCAGTCTGAAATTCCGCCGTTTGGGAAGGGATGAAATAATTTTCATCGTCCGCAAGAGAAATAGCTACGTACTCATGTTACAATAAACATGGGATGCACATGTGTGCATAATTGTGCATGTAATATTGTAAAATTTATTATATATTAGGCCTATCGCCGATGTTATTGCAAAACCTCGTTACTCCAGCTTTACTCAAGCTGGAGTTACGAGGTTTTGCAAATACACCTACAATATACTGTAAACGATGTATAAAAACTATACGGTGCGATATAAACTTCCTTCTAGATGAAAAAAATCCACTAAGTTGTCTCCTTCATCCCTTTGCTATAGCCCGATCACGATAATATGGCACATGTTTACAAAATTTAGCTATATAAACAGCACAATATCGAACTCCAAATTACCGTAATTTTGCATGTGGTGGTTCAAATCTTGCAGGTGTCGCACACCTGCAAGATTTGAACCAACACATGCAAAAATGTTTCAAGATTACGAACGTTTTTTTGCCATTGGTTACATCGATAGAATTTGTAAGCATACGTCATATTATCGTGACTGGATTATAAGCAATTCCTGGTTTTGACGTCACTATAAGAGAAATTCACAGAAAATGTTAGAAGAAAAGAAGTTTACGATTTGCTGTTTGTCCTTTTCTTTGAGCATTTACATGTTATAAGATGCGAAATTTCTGCCTTTATGTACATTATAAAATATTTATGGTTTCATACAATACACCCATCAAAGTTGCAGGACCCCACTAGTCTAAGTATGTGGACATCGTTTTGGAAAGAGTAATCCCAAAATTAATGTTTCTCAAATTCGATAGGCCTATGTACATCGCCTGCTGTAAATAACTATTTTCCGTTGTAAATAACTATTTTGTCGTTTGCAAGAGGAAGTTCATGTTATGCACCGAGGTGTTACAATTAATGCTGGATGCACGTGTGTGCATATTATAATTTGTTCATAATGTCGTAGATTAACATGATAAAAGGGTCTGAATGGGGTCTGCAAAGAGACATTTATCACTTTTAAAAATTACCAATCATTAACTACAAAACAGTTCGTGCATCTATTGGCGTCATCCGTAAAAATGGCAATTGACTAGGATATCCCTAGTCAGTTTCCGTTGCCAACCGTGGGTGACGCCCGGAAATTGGCAAGGGTATTATGCTCCACAATGAAGGAATTTGTGGTATCGAAGGGGCTAAGACGGAAAAATAACACAATTCTGTTCATATGCTTGGAAAATAAGAAAATATCAATGGGCACCATTTTAGAAATAATATGTAACATAGCATTAAAGTAAATCCATTAATAGAGGAGAATTATCGGCTAGTAACATCTGTTGTTTGCGTAGGCCTATATATTACTGTATTGAGCAAATCTTGTCGGGTTCGGGGAAAGGTCAGCATAGGAAATATAATTGGTTTGCGTGGGTGGTGGTGTTTTTTTTTTCTTTCGGAAACCATATTGGGATAACTTTGGAGTATTGTTGTAATGGTCTTCGAAAATGTTTCCGCCCGTCTGTCTTTCTGCACACAGTCACTGATCCAGTGGTGGTATTCATCAACTTGTCTAATTCCAAGTTTCCTTTATCAAAATTAGACAACAATCCATCCGATTGGCCGAGACATACGTCTCGTCCAATCAGATGGTTTGTAATATAATTTTACTCTAGACAATCTGAAGTGATGTCGGCGAATACGGTCCCAGGTTTCATATTTAACGTGCAGGCGTAGAAGCATTCTCCACATCGGTGAACTACAAGCGCAGATCCAGGTATTTTTCCCAGGGGAGGGGGTCTTCGGATCCTTAACCCCTTTTTTGCCAAATTTCAGGGGGTCAGACCTCCTGACCCCCCCTTTCTTGATGTGCATGCAGATACATGTCATACCATGGAGGACTAAATATAACAACGGTTTGTCATGACATACAGGGACAAATAACGAAGTTTATTTGGGACATAACCAGTAATCTTTTTGATAACCCCTTCTTTCGCCAAATTCCAGGGGGTCATGACCCCCTGAACACCACCCCCTGGATCCGCGCATGAACTAACATGTCTTGCAGTTTGGAGGTTTTTGTAGTCAACAGAATTGATTTTGTTATATTGAAAATATAGAGACATTTTCTTCTTTTGCCGCAATGATATCCCTTGAGCATATTCTTTCAGGGACGTCAAAATAATGTCTTGTTTGTAAAAGAGTTATACAATAGGTAGCTGAAATGTACTTTAGGTATAAAAAGCTTAAAAAGAATTCCCCTTTCTCTTGAAATGCACTTCTATATTAGTCGACTCACGCATTGAAATGATAATGACATTACCCCTTCCAAACCATGACGCTATGTTGCGAACCTAATAGGAAATTATTTGGAAAATATTAAGGCAAAGGCATATAAAGCTGATAATTAGCAGTTTTTCGTATTGCGTCATTTACATTTTATGCGTCATATTGTGCATAAATCTTATCTTTATTTAGATACGTATTCGCGTCCACGGCTCCTTTGAATTTGAAGTAATAGGTCTACCCATACGATATGTTATTTGGAAAAGGATCAAACAGTTAAATATTATCGCTCTCAAAAACTTTCTCAAACAATATTGGTTAAATAACATGAGAAAAGTAATGGTTGAAATGACAAAGGAAATGAAAATGCACTTTCCTTATCGTTTTCTCTTTCGTTAATTACTGAACATAACTTTACACAACTATTTTAAATATACATAATAAAAAAAGTTTTGCAACAAAATGTAAATATCTGTAGTAACCAAAATAGTTTTGTTTTAACATAAAATCAAACGTTTACACAATAGATTATAGCTAGAGAACACAAACAGATGAATTTTATATCGCAATCGCGTGCGTCTCGCTCTCCAGGTGCGCATTTCCGGTTTTCATGTCTGCCATGGTATTCATGTGTACGGAGCATAGTTCTAGAAAACATTTAGGTGTGAACGTAATTGTCTTTGCCCAGCATAAAAAAGGCCACAAAAAAGAATTTTCTGCAACGCTGTGGGACTACGCCATGGACTTACGTTAGAAGGACGTTATATCGCTAATGTGTTTCTACGTGGCAGAACCGGCGAATAAGATCCCTTTTTGAATTTTACGCATCTCAAAGCATAAGTAACAATTTGAGGATGCTATGTAAGCCAATTTGTGTGGTTTGAGATAGTCCCGGTCAAGGACGTCGTAGAAAAAGGCCACGAGAAGATGACCGTCATAATTTCGTTACGTCACGGCAAAGATGTTCCTTTTCAACACCAAAACTTACGAGTGGCTTCCACAAGAATTTCAATATAGAGTATCCACTCTTACCATCCGTGATCGTCTCCACAGATGAACGGTTACTAGACGTTGACCATACGTTGTAATTTCCCTGACGCTACACCATGAACGCACCAGACTTGACTGGTATAGAGTCCTAAATGCTTTAAGCCAAATTAAGCGTATACAACACTAATGGACTCCCATTATCATCCATTTCTTTCTGATTTGTCACCCATAGAGCACATACGGTGCATTTAAGGAAGACGTGTGCGTGATCGTATTGACGCGAATGACGTTCAATCTCTTGATAAAGTAGTGAATGTTGATACTGTGTACAAACAATTTAAGTGGATTAGAAAACTTTTCACGGTTGTTCTTGCTTGAAAATGGCCGCACAGTCGATACCGAATTTTATTGTAACTTTTTATTTTGACCCCTCAACTACGTCAAGACAATGTTTCTAACACAATATTTAACGTTACCACAAAGCGACCTTTGAATGTTCTACATAAATGCATATGCTAAGATATATATATCGGTTGTGAAATAAATATCACAGAAAATACATTTTTTCAATTAACAAAGTCAGTGTTGCTAAACTTTTTTTACATGGTATATTTCAATATGCCATTGAATTCGCCCTAGACTGCATGTTCAGAAACAATCTTCAATTTCGACTGGACCAAACTATGATCATATTCTAAAAGGGTTAGAAAGAGCCATTGTCTTTATTTCATACTTTGCCAAACAAAAATTTGTTTTTCGCTTCTGAATTAGAAAATGGTTCTAAAAGATAGTCAGTCAAGAAAAGATATATTATAAGCAGCAATTATTTTTATCAACGATTTGTAGGGCCTATTCCTAAACAGAAATTGTCTTCCTTTAACAAGAATTGTTTTGTCATCTGTAAGCCCCTTTCTGATTGGACTGGTCGGATAATGATATATTTAACCCTTTCCCAAGCGGCAAAAATTTTGAATGTTCCAATTTGAAAGCTGCTGCAGAGGATAAAGGGATGTTAATAAAGATACAATCTGTTTATGATATAGCACAGAAAATATTGAGACAAGAGAAGAAACTGCTGATTTTCCCAAGTCATTTCTTTTATGGACGTCAAAACAGGTCTTGTTTTGGGAAAGGGTTAAGAAATATTTGAAACGAGAATTTTGATGTTCCCCCCAAGAACAACCACAGATCGTATTTCATATGGCATTTTAATTCGACTGCGAGACAACTACTCGTATAGGCTATTTATCTTAGTTGCACCAGGTTCTGTGTAAGCAAGGACCTGGAAACGGAAACCTTTATAGCATTTGGAGACAGTTTCCTATATCAGTTCCTGTTAAAATTGAAATAATTCTTTTCTCACGATGTTTCTGTAATATGCAGAGAGGATAAATGGGGATAAAATGCAGTTATGCCGAATGGCAGACAACAAGAGCAGATCATGTTGTCAGGTCGTCACCTTTGTAGACTTGCATTCCGCCCAGTAGCCATTCAATCTCATTCGCAGTCACCTCCCCTTAAGGTAGTCCACCCTAATGAGGTTCATGAGACGTCAGAATTATTCGGGCGAAGTCGTAAACATTCGGCGGTGGAACTTTCCACCGCCGAATTCTTACGACCGCGCCCGAACAATAGTAGGTTCGGATACGTAACGACACCGCTTGAAAAAATCCGATGTTTTATGAATCTAAAAATGGCCATATTATGGGTATTTTATCTTAATCGGGAATAGCTCTCCGTTGTCCCTAGTATAATAGATGTTTGGAGTTTTGGTAGCCCTTGTCAGACTTACAGATTTCCGTGGGTAGTAGTGTTTGCAGACAATTTGCCGAAAATCGAGATGGTCTAGATAAAAAAAATGGTTTAAAATGAAAGATCTAAAACAGTTTTCGCCTGCTTAAATTATGCAGTTTAACCCTTTCCCAAACAAGACCTGGTTTTGACGGCCCAAATAGAAATGGCTTGGAAAACATTGAAACAAAAGAAGACACTGCTGATAACCAGCAGTTTCTCCTTTTGTCTCAATATTTTCTGTGCCATATTTTACACAAATTCGATTTTTAATAACATCTATTTTATCATTTTTAAAGTTTTTGAAGTGGATCACCCTAAAATTTTGTCGTTTGGGAAAGTGTTAACGA
Organism: Fragum sueziense; assembly: GCA_963680895.1. Classification (NCBI taxonomy): domain Eukaryota; kingdom Metazoa; phylum Mollusca; class Bivalvia; order Cardiida; family Cardiidae; genus Fragum; species Fragum sueziense. The sequence continues at coordinate 19,700,530 of OY804599.1, read as the reverse complement.
ACTTTGAGATGGGTTGTGCACATCTATTGTTGACTTTTTCATTAGTAAAAATAATTTAGGAGTCTCCCCGAGAGACTCCATATACTAGTAGTCTATCATGTTTTAATTTGAGATCGCCCTATGTGTAAGTGTAGTCGGATTAAGATACATGGTGATGCACGCTGGAGATATTAGAGAACAATGTGTATCTTGATCAGACTGTGTGTATGTATACCAAGGCTGATTTTGACCCATGCCGGTCCGTAGTGGCATTTTCACAAAATCCTCTATCATATTTTACAATATTAAAATAGTTAAACCGTTAAGGGTTTTAACAAGGTAAATTGTAGCCTTGAATGTAAGCCCATCCCAAATACAAAATGTATGGGTTTAACCCTTTCCTATACAATACTAGTAGGCTCTACTATATTCCTATGATGTTCAAGGCATTGGAAAACATATAGACAAAAAAGGAAAATATTAATACTCAGTAATACTAATAATTTTCCACTTCATTCGATATTTTCTGGGCTTAAACCTACAAAACAAATACATGTAGTTTGGATATGACGTGTTTTGTCATTTGTACAATATTTCATTTCGTAAAAGAATATAATTTTGAGTTTGAAAAAAGTGTTTATCCCATTTCTACATATTGACGTCTTTTGACGCTAAATAAGATAAAGTTTGGATAACATTGTAGAAAATAAAGATTGCTTGTGACAAGATATGCCTTCATTTCCCACAATGTTTTCTACCGAGAAAGTAAAAAAAAAATCATTTACTTGAGAACTTGCTTGTCTGTAACATCTTTGAATTTGAGAAAATTTGGCACCTAGACTTCTAGTGCAAGGTAACTAATCCAAATCCAGTTTCCCATTCCCTTCAATCAACTGTCACTAATTGTAGTGCATGTGCAATATACTTATGTTATCAAACTGCTATGCTGGTTTTTCCTTCGCCTTTTTTCAACATGAAATATTGATATTTTCCTGTTACATGTACCGCACACCCCACCCCATTACCCAGCCGTCTAAAATTGTGTTGCTTTGGAAAGCTTAAAGTGACATTTCACAATTATTTGTACATAAAACCTTTATTCTATCTGAAAGAGCATGTTTTCTTATGAAAATTCTGAAAATTTCTAGCCAAAATATTGAATCGTTTACGAGAAATATATATTTTTGTGCTAAAATTAAACAAATTGATGTGGAAAACAGTTCAGATTTATTTAGAATTTGTCATTTCTTTCTCATTTTTAAAGGCGTATTTTTCGCTTTAAATAACAACTTCAAAAAACTGATAGCATTTCTGCGCATAAGAATAAACAATCTTTGCATCATGACATACTTTTAACAAGAGCTGTCCGAAGACAGCGCGCTCGACTTTCTAAGTTGCTTAGTATAAAGGGGGCATAACTCCAAATACAGTGGTCCCAGGGTCATGGGCCCTGATAGTAAGGTAGAGGGTGTGATGGTGAATAAGTATTCCAAGTTTGGGTTGAATCCCTTTGATAGTATGGAAGTTATTGATGTTTGAAAAAACTTTAACCTTTGTTGCAACGCCAACGCCGACGCCGACGCCAACGCCGACGCCAACGCCAACGCCGACGCCCGGGTGACAGTATAAGCTCTCATTTTCTTCGAAAAGTCGAGCTAAAAATGAAATAAATGTGAAATGTCACTTTAACACGGTGGAGATTGTGCATGATGGGATGGATAACGAATACGGACAAATTTGCCTCGCTTCAGGTAAGAAATTGTGCAATAATTTTCTTATTCCTGCGTCAACTTTCAAGCTGTTTGTTGCATGTACCCCGCATTACTGAGCTCTTTCCTCAGATATATGACTTGTTTGTAGAGTCTTTGTACTTTGTCCAAAAATTGATCCCAACCGACCAGAAAAACGACAAAAAATCCAGGTCATTTTTCTAGTCGGTTGGGATCGATTTTTGAGAAAAGTACAAGGAGTTTCCAGATAAGTAATACATCTGAGAAAAGGGCCCAGTAAGGCGGAGTACATGTAACAAACTGCATGAAAATTGACGCAGAAATAAGGAAGTTATTGCACAAATTCTTACCTGAAGCGTGGTTAATTTGGCCGTAGTCGTTACTAATCTGGTCGGTTTGGACAATCTTTTGGAAAAAGTACCACGAGTTATCTAATATGTCATTCATCCGATAAAAGAGCTCGGTAAGGCGGGGTACATGCAACAAACCTTTTGAAGATTGGTGCACAAATAAGGAAGTTATTGCAAAAAATCGTACCAGAATCGAGATTATTTTGTCCGTATTCGTTATCCATCCCATGATGCACAATCCCCACCGTGTTTAAGGGATGCAGAAATGTGGGGTCGAATACTAAATGTCTTTGAGTAGAACTTCCACTGTAAATGATGTACCAAATAGTACTTTTAATGAGATGGTAATAAGTGATAATAATAATGATAATTATTCCTCCTTTCCCGGACAAACCCGGGTTTTGCTGTCGCAAATAATAATCGTTTGTGAAAACATAGTGACAAAATTGAAAATTTCTGCTTAAATTGACTCAATATTTTCTCTAAGCTGCATTCAATAATTCTTTGCATGATTATACATATGTACATTCTAATTTCAAATTAATTTTGTCGTTTGCGGTGCGTCAGCTTTCGACGAGGAATATTCTTAAAATTTGCCGTTTGAGAAATTGTTAATGAAATGATAATTATAAATGATAATAATTACGTGGGTTTTCATCCTTTCCAAGAAAAATCCTGGTTTAGACGTCCCTTGTGACAAAAGATTGAGATTCAATATTCAGACAAAAGAAGAAGATGCATATAACCGGCGGTTTCTCCTTTTGCATCATTATTTCTTACCTAATGTATTAAGCATCATACCAAATAAACCCCAGGTAGACACACTGACCTAAAATACAAAGAATGGGTTTAGTAAAAAGAAACAAAATGAGTAGGCTATATTAAAAAAAAAAAAAAAAAAAAAAAAAAAAAAATACAAAACATACAGGAAATACGGAGGTTCCGGAAAAAAAAGTTTCCAAAAGAAGCACCACGGGAAAAGAATTCGAAGCGGGATCTAGAAAAGGCCCTTTATGTCGTTAACCCATTCCCATACATTGACTCCTTTTGACTCCCAAAGATAACAAAGGCTTTGAACAACATTGTGGAAAATGAAGAAATTGCTTGTGACAAGCAATTTCTTCATTTTCCACACTGTTTTCTACCCAAAAAGGCAACACAAATTTAAATTTTATTCACATGATTTGTCGTTTGCAACATCTTTGAATTTGGACCAACCCAAAGTTTTGTCGTCTGGTAACGGGTTAAAGTTCAACTTGGATCCAAATCAGCCTGATCAAGATACATGCTGCTCTCAATTTGATCATAGTGTGACCGAAAAGAAAATTATTTAAACCGGAAAGGATCATTATGGCATTCAATGCAAGCATGTATCCAGATTCAGCCTGCACATACGGCGAGCAATCTGATCAAGATACACGCTATTCTCAAAAAGATCATCGGTGCGACCGAAAAGGAAAGGATCGGAACTCAGAAGGATCATTATTGCATTTGAGACCAACATGGATCCAGATCAGCCTGTACATGCGGTTTGAAATCTGGTCAAGATACAAATTAGACTCAAATAGATCTAGATCATTAAATAAGTGCGACTGAAAAAAATACTTGGAAATCGAAAGGATCATTATTCCATTTGAGACCAACATTGATCCAGATCAGCCTGCACGTGCATGCAGTCTGATCAAGATCCATATTGTTCTATCAAATCTTGTTCATTACAAGTAGCAACTGTGTGAGAGATATGTGGATTCGGATCAGACTGCACGAAGTCACAGCCTCGTCCACATCAATATTGGATTCAAATGCCGAAACCCATTACCAAACGGCACAATTTTATACTGGTCCAAATTCAAAGATGTTGCAGACGACAGTTGTATGTAAATTAGATTGTACATTATTTGTCTTTTAGGGAAGAAAACATCGTGGGAAATGAAGAAATTGCTTGTCACAAGCAATTTCTTCATTTTCCACAATGTTGTTCAAAGCCTTTTATCTTTGGGAGTCATTTTCCACAATGTTTTCCAAGGCCATTATTTTGTAGGGTGTCAAAAGGCGTCCCTGTGCGGTAATGGGTTAAGGCATTACCACACAATGACTCTTTTTGACTCCCCACATGATAATAGCGTTGGAAAACATCTAGAAAACATTGTGGCAAATGAAGAAATTGCTTGTGACAAGCAATCTCTTCATTTCCCGCAATGTTTTCTACCCCAAAAGGCCAAAATATTTTAAATTCCAATCACTTGAACATGCCATCTGCATCATCTTTGAATTTGGAACAGTCCAAAATTTTGTCGTCTGGTAATGCCTTAACCAATTACCACACATTGACTCTTGCTGACTCCCCTCAAAATAATTATCTTTAGAAAACATTGTGGTAAATGGAGAAATTGCTTGTGACAAGCTATTTGTTTATTTCCAACAATGTTTTCTATACAAAAAGACCCAAAATTTGAAATTTCATTCACTCCAAGTTGTCGTCTGCAACATCTTTGAATTTGAACAAGTCTAAAATGGTGTTGTTTGGTAATGGGTTAAATGTCCTACCTCAGCTCGAGTACATTGTTACATTGATATTTTCCGTCAAGTTCTCGTTTTTCTGTGATGGTTCCGATAACCACTTTCAAAGAAATAATCTGATCAGATTTACCTAGAATAAAATTGCTAGCCTTGTAAAAAGACACCAAATGTGTGGGCTAATTGTGTTACTCATCTGTCCTGGAAATTGTACTCGAATTTTAACATCGCAAAAGAGGAGAAAATGATGATATTTTGACTGTGTGGGCCCTTTCTCTTTTGTTATATTTCTAAGATTTCTCTGGTACTCTTGGGTTTACCCATTGATTTGAAATAACCCTCTCCCAGAGAGCATGCAATTGGACTGTTCCGATTTTATAGCTGCTGCAGCAGACAACATAATGAATGTTGATAAAGATAAACAAAAGGACCATGGTCCTTTTAAATGGTCCTTTTAAAATCGCCCACCTGCACCTTGATAGCGTGGAAACAACGTTGTCATGATCACGGACACATAATTTATGATGCTAGATTTTGATCAAACTGATATTGCCATTTAGACCCTTTTCCCGTGATATGTGATAGAGCATATCCCATTTCCAATATGATTTATCCATGTGACTAGATAATCATTCTGAATGAGAATTGTAGCCTCTATAGTTCTAACAAGGATTTTGTCTTTAAGACCCGTTTTACTGTGATATCAAACACAACATTTCCATTTTTCTATAGGCTTCATCCATGTGAGCATACAAACATTCCGAATAGGTTCCCTGAAGATTGAGCCAAAAGTGTGGTCTCTGGATTTTGCATTAAGATCCCTTTTCCCATGATATCGCGCGGAACATTCCCATTTTCGATAGGGTTCATCCTTGTAACTAGACAAACATTCTGACTAAGTTTCATGAAGAATGGGCCAAAATTGTGGCCTCTACATGGTTAACAAGAAGTTAGTCTTTTAGGCCCTTTTCCTTTCAACTTTCAAACGTATTTATCCCCATGACCATACAAAGATTATGACCAAGTTTCATGATGATTGGGTCATAACTGTCGCCTCTAGAGTGCTAAAAAAAGTAATTGTTGACGACGCACGACGGACATTCAATGGTTACAAAACCTCACCTTTGAGCATGCAGTGCTCGAAAGAAAAAACAATCGGCATTTTCTTCTTTTTCCTAGATGTTTTCTCATGCCTTGTGAAGACTACTTAAAATGCGTAAATCGCTGCTTTTTATAACCACCCGGTAGCTGTAGTTATAAGGTTTTCGATAAAAAGCGACGATGTATAAAAATAACGTCTACAGACGAGAATACGAACAATATATAATGTAAGTAGCAATTGTATCCGAGAGAGAAAAACACAGGAAAAAATCATAAAAATTGACAGCTGTTGCGAAGATAGTATACAAATGTTACTGAAAAAAAAGGAAAATGTATAATTCGCCATTTTCCAAATGGAAATAAATTGGACTGTTCCAGTTTGAAAGCTGATGCAGACGACAAAATCTATGTTGCTAAGATATGATTTGTGTATGATATAACATAGAAATCTGGTTATCTGCATTTTCTTATTTTGTCTCAATGTTTTCGCAACTTTTCCTTTGTAGAAACGTCAAAACCATTTTGGAGGGGTGGTGTGTGTGTGTGGGGGGGGGGGGGATTAAAGCATAGAAAGAGCATGTTCTTCTTTTCACTCAAGAGTTTCTAATCTAACAACACATATGATCGCAGTGACTAGACTTTCTCAAACATGACTTATTTTAACATTTATAATAGAAACCAATTGGGAAAACCGACATTTTCTTCTTTTGTCTCAATGTTTCCATGATATATTGTACACAGATTCTATCTTTTTCAATGTCAATTTTGTTGCCTTGAGCAGCTTTCAAATTGGACCAACAAAATGTTTTTTTTATGCTTGGGAAAGGGTTCGAGCTACCTCGAATCAACATGAATGAACGATTTCTTTAAATTTTGCATTTGACGATTCTATGAAATAAAGCTTTATTTTTCCCGTCGGGTTTGTCGGCTGCAGTACCTATGAATTTGAACAAGCGCAACAGTTTGACGTATGGTGAAAGAGTTCACTCATTTCAATGGCATACTAGTAGGCTACATGTACAAGCATTTATGACCAAATTAGAAGCATTTTGCTAATGACAAAATGATTCGAAACGCAACTTGAAATTCTCTCAACCCATTACCACACAAGGCTAAATTTTAGCCTTGTCAAAATTCAATGATTTTGCAGATCAACATATCAAACTAATGAAATTGAAAATGTTTTGATGTTTTGGGGTAGCAAACATGGTGATAAATGAAGAAATTGCTTGTCACAAACAATATCTTCATTTTACACAATGTTTTCCAGAGCCATTATCTTTTGGGGAGTCAAAAAGAGTCAAATTGTGAGAATGGGATAATTACATGTAGGCTAAATGAAAATGGGAACTTCTCATTGTTATCATTTTCTCTTTTTCTATAAAAATGTTCTTATATTCCCAATTTCAGGGATCTCAAAAATAGGAAATGCTTCAAAAAGGATTAAAGGAGAGGAAAGGGCCCTTCGTTAACATGTTCAACATCTGTTGCCACAGAAACCGTTTCGCGTCATTCATAAAAGTTAAAATATAAACCGTAAACCGGCGACAAAAAGCTAGAAAGGCAAAAATTATCCTTTCCGTAACAACCCATAATTTCGTCCATTTTTCATGGCCTGGCTTTAACGTCCCTGGCAGAATAAACTTTGAAAAACAATCAGCATTTTCTCCTTTTGCCTAAATGTATTCAAAGCTACAATTTACACATTTTTTAAATATACATTTTGTCGTCGGCAGGAGTTTTCAAATAGGACTAACCAAATAATTGCCGTTCGGGAAAGGATTAAATTATTTATGTGAGGCCGACACCAATTTGGATCCGGATCAGTCTGTAGCTTGTTGCAATTAAGTGAGGGTCCATGCTCGGCTTCATTAGCAAATGAGAGATCCATTCCCAGCTCTAACTCACTCTGCACCGAATCCCATAGTTTCTTCAAACATTCAAAATTAATGATTTCGCTTGAATGTTTGATGAAACCATGGAATTTGATGTAGAGTCAGTTAGAATCGGGAATGGCCCTCTCAAATTCGCGTACGGCGCACTTTATCTCGTCAAAGTCCGTAGAGTATATTAAGCTGAGAAATTAAGCAAAATATATTTGGAGCAGATTTTTGGTTGTGAACGCTTCTAAAAAGTCACGTGGGTTACCAACCGTGAACACTAGGCACCGGTCTCTCTCTCGGGGAAAAAAAAGAAAAAAAACTTAAGTACGAGCACGTACATACTCATGAGTACATGCTCAACTTCAATGGAATTACTCTCCAACGTTGAAAGATTGAAGTTCACGGGGATTTCGTGCGATTTGAGTACGGTGCTCAGATTTGAGTCTGAGAACGTACTTAAGTTTTTTCGAGAAACCGGGGGCAGGTGTTGTTTTACAAAGGGTAAACGTCCCATTAGATTTATGAGGAAGAATGAGAATAGAAGAACTTAGATCTCGATCAGAATGATCTGGGCCCATAATACCCTCTCATCCATAGACCCTTGCTATTTTTTGTTCTTTCAAAGGTTATAGGCCTATCGCTATTTTAAAGTGAACTATTTTCACTATTTTCCAAGCCTGGTTTCGACATCTCTAACAGAAAGAAAGAAACATTGGGGCAGAAGAAGAATACACTGACAACCAGCATTGTCTCCTTTTGTCACAATATTTACAGTGTTTTATCATGCACAAATTATAACTATTTTATCAACATCTACAAAAAATGTACTTTGTCATCTGTATCAGCTTTCAATTTGTCCAAATTGAAAGCTGGTGTAGATGAAGAAGATGTTTAAAACCGTGTTTTTGCTGTTTGGAAAGGAATTAAAAAGCACCCTACTTCTGAGTTTACTAATGAAATAGTTAGATATCGTGACGACCAAAGAAAAATAGTTTTTCATAAATGACTTTGAACTTCTTTTCAACTGTTGTAATTAAAATCTCTTTCTTTAGTGAAAGATCAGAATCTTGTTTCGTCAGCTCAAAATTAAAGAAACAACAAACAATAAAGTCTTTCTCGAATAATTCTAATTTTCATGTCACTATTAGAGAACTCGTTATATTTTTGAAGTAGAATTGAAAGTGTTGATTGCCTACCGACATTTTCTCCTTTTCAGATGGGTGTTGATAAGATCGGGTTTGTGGACAACCAATTAAAGAAAATATCGAGGCAAAAGGAGAAAATGTTGATCATCAACAATTTCTTCTGTCTCAATAGTGTTTTTAGATTCTTTTCTATAAGAGACGTCAAAAAAAAATTGTTTGAGGAAAATGTAATCTTAGCTACAAAAAGAAGGGGTGTAATGGTAAAACTCAGGCAACAAATCTGTATAGGCTGGCCATTGTCTAAAGTGCATTCGAAGTCAAATAAGACCTGATTCTGTCATCTCTAATAGAAAGGAAATGAGAAAACGTTGAGGCTATTTAAAGAAGAAAATGCTTCTAGCATTTTTTTCCTTCTACCTCAATATTTTCTAAACTATATTGTACATTAATTCCATATTAAAATTTTATCAAAATGTGTTTTATCCAAACCAGACCATTTAAAGTGACATTTCAGAATTTTTTGTCATGAATTTTACTTTTATTTTTATCTGAAAGAGCATATTTCCTTATGAAAATTCTGAAAATTTCAAGCCAAAATATTGCGCCGTTTTCGAGAAATTTATATTTTTGTGTTAAAATTGAACAAATTGTTGTGGACAACAGTTCGGATTTATATGCAATTTATTGATTATGTCTCAACTTTAAATGCATGTTTCTCGCTTATTGGCAACAACTTCAAAAAACCAATAGTATTTATACTCATTAGAATAACCAATCTTGGCATCAAGACATACTTTAAAAAATTGAAATTTGAATGAAATGTCCCTTTAAGACTATTCCTCGTTGAAAACGATTGCAAACGAAAAATAATAAAGCGTTGCAAAAAATCGAAAATAACGTCCAATCAAATATTGAGAGAAAGGGATGAAACGTTTGTCAGTATATTCTCTTTTTATCCTAATGTTTCCCAAAGGCTTATTCATATTCAAAGACCATCAAAACCCAAATATTGTTTGAGAAATGGTTTGAAAATGAAGCTATCGGGGTTCAGCAAATTGAAAATAACGAAGTACAAAGTAAAGGGTCATAGTAATAATATATCGCGACAGAGATTTTCGCAAGCTCAGCAAAATTACATTGCGACATTACAAAATGCGCATTTCCCTTCCTTATTTTATAAATAGTTCACAGTGCATGAATTTCCCTTACAAAGCTATGGCGTTTAATTTCAAGTAAAAAGATTTGCGCAAGGATTTGGAAAAGTAGCCCTGAAGGCATTTGAGACCATCCTGGATCCAGATCAGATTGTACCTGGATGCAGTCTGATCTGATATGATTAATCCTTTCCCAAACAGCAAAATGTTAGGGTCAGCCATATTAATGGCCGACGAAGACAGCAAAATTGATGTCAATGAAGATAGGCCTAACATCTGTGTTCAAGGTAGCACAGAAAATATTGAGGCAAAAGGAGAAAATGCTGATTATCAACATTTTCTTCTATTGCACAAATGTTTTCCCAAACATTTTCTATTGGGGATGTCAAAACCAGGTCTTACTTGGGAAAGGGTTGGCCCCCGCTTTCCAAGATTTTTCACATGTGATACAGAAGATTTAAAGATCATTACGGATCTTGATCAGACTGTGAGTACGCATAGACTGATCTGGTTCAATGACGTTACTGAAAGCCATAAAATCCATTTTCCAGAACCCAGCCGGTTTATATTTGTCACATGCAAAGGAGTTTCCACTAATAATGTTCTCCGAGTTCAATAAGTCATCGGTTATATTACAGCGGTCAGTGCACCTAACCAGGCGTTCTAACCTATCCCCAAACAGATACATTCGAACCAAGATGAAATTAAGAAGATGCCTGGATAGTTACAATCCGATGCTATTTTACCCTTTAAAGCTATTATTTCCCAGATTTGGACCCAAAAATTGTCAAATACAAACGAAATGTACACTTTTTAAGCTTTATATGACCTGATTAAATGATTACGAGAAACTGTTGAAGCAACGACTCATTTTTTCGCAATTTGATACCAAATTCATGAAGCGATGTCGAAAGTAGGTCAAAACAGTAGGACATGCGACTTTCTTAAATGACGTCACAACATACATGATGACGTCATATTGAAATTTAAGTATGAATCTCGTTTGAATCATGGTCCGCGCTGTATGCGCATGCGCAACAATTTGAAAATAATTCTAACCCCATCAGTGATGGGGTTGAATTTAGGCTTGGATTCTCCCTAAATTCAGCTATCTGTCTTGTAATTTCGGCTCATTCTCTGTCTGAATCGCATATTATTAACCATCCCGAGGTGGTCAACACAAAAGTTTTGCATATTTTTTCCAAAAATTTCATTTTTTGCAATTAGACCATCTGTTACCGTCGCCCTTTAACAGCTTTACATAAAAAGAAGCGCAGACGATTAAACTAATTGATGTTAAAAGAACAAAATACGCCTATATTTGTTATATCATAGTAAATATTGAGACAATGGGAGAAAGTTTCAAGTGTCAAGTTTTATTCAAATATTCCAGGTCATATATAGACCCATGTGGCTTACATAAATTTGTATATGGTGAAACAGTGCAACAATGCTGGTCATAAACCTTTTTTCTTTTGCTTCAATATTTCCTAATTGTAGAAAATTAAGAAATTGCTTCTTCATTTTCCACAATGTTTTCTACACAGAAAGACCAATGTGTAAAAAAACATTGGCTTCAAACTGTTGTCTAGCCTACAAAACCTTTGAATTTGGAACAACCCAAAATTTTGTCGCCTGGTAATGGGTTATACTTTAAGCCAAAGCGAATATATGGTCTCGTCTTCATCAATGGCGTTCTTTGCGACATCGACAGTACGAGTTTTAGCATTTAGTACGACCTCTCCAAAAGAAAAAAAAATCTAAGCCATCCATTTGATTCATTATCTTTTCGTCTGGATACTTTACTAATTAACGCAGACATATTTTCTAGTTTGAGAAAAGGATTATATATTAGTACCTAACATCACAATAGCGTACAAATTGCGTAGGAAATCGCTTTGAAATGCCATGGTACGATTTTTAATCCTTTCCCCAACGCAAAATTTAGAATAAACACGATATTTTGAAAACTGCTTCAGACGGTGAAATGGACGATGATAGTAATATGATTTGTGGTAAAATGTTGATACAAACGAAGAGCATGCTGGTTATCTGCATTTTCTTCATTGCATCAATCTTATCAGTTTTTTTGTATTAGGCAGGCCAAATAAAGGTATTGTTTGGTAAAGGGATAACCCCTTCCCAAACAAGACCTGGTTTTTGCGTCTCTATTAGAGATTGTTTTGAAAAACATTGAGATAAAAGAAGAAACTGCTGATAACCAGCAGTTTCTCCTTTTGTCTCAATATTTTCTATGCCACGTTTTACACAAATCCTATCTTTGATAACACACATTTTGTCATTTGTGGAAAGTTTTTAAGAGGATCATCCGAAAATTTTGCGGTTTGTGAAAGGGTTAATATTACACGTTCCCCATTTCTTGACATGTTTTCGTTACCTTGACTTATTTCTACTAGAAATTTTAATCATACTCGTATTCTACTTTGAGGATTTTTATAGCTTTGCTTAATTTCATTTTTCATCATCAAACTTCAAATGGTTCCTTTAACCATTTTTCAAAACGACAAATTCAAGTTTCCAAACGTATAACATGGTCGAATTTCAAAGGAAAGTTGTTGACGAAAAAGACCTTGTAAACGCACCATGGCATCGCCGAAAATGGAAAAGAAGAAAATATTGACCTAGATAACATTTATACATAGGCTTTTATTGTTTTCTCGCGGTTTTCCAACACGTTCACCACATGGATGGTTCAAACCTAGATTTTTAAGGAAATACATCTGAGACCAAATCTGAAAAAAATGCCATTATGACGTTTGAAACAAAAATATGGTTTACGATCAGCCTGCGTATACACGCACTCTGATCAGGATCAATCATATTCAAAATTAAGTCATAAATCATTACACTAGGAAGCAATCATGCTTATGAACAATTTGAAAAAATGTGACTAAACCCCATCGATAACAACGCGTTTTGAGTCCTTACTCAAGCATACTTTGGAAACCGTTGAGGGAACACAACAGATTGCTGATGACCAGTATTTTTTTAATGCCACCAAAGGAACAATTTAAATATTCAATACTTTCTGTATCATTATTGTCTACATCTTTATACAATTCAAACCATTTAACCCTTTCCCAAACGGCAAAATTTTTGTGTGACCCACTTCAAAAACTGCCATAAATGACAAAGTGGAGATTATTAAAGATAGAATTTGTGTAAAATAGGGCATAGAAAATATTGAGACAAAAGAAGAAACTGCTGGTTATCAGCAGTTTCTTCGTTTGTTTCAATGTTTTCCCAAGCCTTTTCTATTAGGGACGTCAAACCAGGTCTTGTTTGGGAAATGGTTAAATGTTTGTTGTTCGAGAAAAGGTTCAATTTCGTTCCTCATTATCAAGTAAAAATTTTTTTCTGCGAAAATACTAAGTTAACATCACACATGCAAAGGAGAGAACTAATTCGCCTATCATTTCTTTCACAATACATTCTTAGGCTGAACCAGAAAAGGTTGACAAAGGTTCCAAAACACAACCCGTTTTATTCTTTATTTGACACATCGTGCTAAAATTAAGCATGTTCATGACTTTGGAGAAAAATGTGCCGCGGTAAGCCATAAAGAGACACAAACTGCTACATCTCAAAAAATAAAATAGGGAACGATTTTACCTAATTAACCGTGACGTAATTTCGGACACACAATAGTATTTCGTAGGTGTTGTTATAAGATCTTGTAACTACGGCTTGATTCAAGCCGTAGTTACGAGATTTTATAACAACGCCAATTTATATATCAAAACATAATGGCAAACCCTGTCTATTTTTAGCACAGAATTATTTGCCATTCAAACATGGACATTCTAGTAAGGTATTCCACCCCTAATGTGAATCTACGCGTCGTCGGATTTTTTCGGGCGACCCCGTAAACATTCGGACGCGGAAAACCGATTTTTCGTAGTAGGTACCTATAGATGGGATATACGCTACGAACGTTTATGACGTCGCACGAAAAATTCCATCGCCGCGTGCATCTAATTAGGTTTGGAATATCTAAGTGGTAATGATAATGTTACTCGTTCATTTAGGTTGTAAAAAAGACACACAGAAAGACGGACTTTGCTGAATACTGCGTGGACAGATAAAAATAAATCCCCCTCAAAATCTGTCAGAAACAAAATATCAAAATCACGCGGAAGTACTACCACATTTAGATCATTTGGGTACATTCCCTAGAACATGTCTGATACAAAATGTCGAGCTCATTGGCTGTCAAATACAAACCCTATCCGACATTTTACAAATATTATTTATAAATGTACCGAGAGCACATTCCCTGTCAAATACAAGCGATAGTTCACTTTTGTTATTTTGACAACATAAGCATCGTACAACTGTTATGTCGATTTTAACATTTTGAACCATGAATTCAGAAAGTTGTGCGTACTGAACTGTCTCTGCTTTTGCAGCTTTATTTCTACTATTCATAGAGTTTATTTTGAAATAAATAAATACTATGTAGATCTAGTTTAAGACATTTATTCTAAAGAAAGATTATCTAGGCCAAATTTGCTTATCCACTAAATTCAAAAAAAAAAAAAAAAAAAAAAAAAAAAAAAAAAAAAAAAAAAAATTATATCGTAATCAGAAAACACAACCATGCTAAAAAGTTAACATAATTAAGGGTCCAATTCTACATTTTCCCGGAAAAAGAAAAAAAAAAAAAAAAAAAAAAAAAGAAAAAACAAACAAACAAACAAACATCATTTATATAACATTAACGCTACCGTTTAGACCATATTGCCTTGCTGAAGTATGTTTTACTCATAAAACAAGATTTGAAGTATGTTTTACTCATAAAACAAGATTTGTTTGTGAAACACAAATGCCCCGAAAAATGTATTTTCTAAAATGTTAAGTTTTCACGTTAAGGGTTGATAAGGGTTAAGGATGACCTTGAGAAAGGTCATATTGCATAGAACAGATAGATATAATTGAAAGAAAGTTGCATAACAAATTTGAGCTTTGTATGTCCCTTACTTTTGGAGAAAGGCCAATGTTAGGTTTCGGACAGACGAACGGAGAGACACGAGTAAAACGATATGCCCCCGATCTACCGATACGGAGCATAAAAATACACTCACAAACCAAAGTTTTAACCTGACCCCTACCTTTAAATGAGTGGGCATACATATGATTTGAGATCTAGAAATATCTAGATCCACGTGGCATTATGTACCTAGCGTCACTAGAAAGTTACCACAAAAAATACCATAGGATCTAATGGCACTATCATATGAAACAAGAGGGACAGAATGGCCCTATATCGCTCACCTGACATTTTTGTTTTAAATCTGACATCTAATTCTGTATTCTCATACCTCTTTAAAGGTCCTGGTCATTGGGAAACAGATGTAGGTCAAAATAGTCCCCAGATAGAGCACAGAACTGGATCTTAAAGTAAGACTTATGTCACCCAAAAACTAAAGGGCACTTTCTTGGGCCAAGGACAACAACTGTGTAAAGTTTCATGATTTTAGGTCAAACAAATTCTCAAGTCCAATAAGCCCCGCCCACATATATTACGAATCTAAAAACCTGTAACCAAATGTTGAAAAGAATCACTCAAGGAACGGAAATTCCTGCCAAGTTTGGTTCAAATTGGCCCAATGGTTGATTTTTAAATAATTTTGTTAGAATTTCTCTAAGTCCGATAAGCCATGCCATGCCCCTCCTACATTTTTGATGAATCGAAATTCCCAAATAAAGTTTGAAAGGGTCATGCAAGAAACATATCTGCCTAGTTTGATTCATATTGGCCCAATGGTTAAGGAGAACAAGATTTTTGAAGAATTATCTAACAATTTCTCTAAGTTGGATAAGTCCTGCCACGCCAAAACTTTTTTATGAATCTTAAAATTCATGGACAAATGTTGAAAAGGGTCACTCGAGGAACATTCCTGCCAAGTTTGGTTCAAATTGGCCCGATGGTTGATTTTAATTTTTTTTAGGATTTTTTTAAGTCTGATATGCCCGGTCCTGCCAAGCTAATATTTTTTGATGAATCGAAAATTTGTGAAACAAGTTTATGAAAAGGTTCACCAAAGGAATGTTCATGCCAACATTGGTAAGGATTGGCCCGTTGAGGAGAAGAAGATTTTTGAAGAATTATCTAACATTTTCTCTAAGTCGGATAAGCCCCGCCCACACTTTTTCATGAATCTAAAAACCTGTAACCAAATGTTGAAAAGGGTCAACAAAGGAACATTCCTGCCAAATTTGATTCAAATTGGCCTGATGGTTGATTTTTAAAGAATTTTCTTTGGATTTCTCTAATAAGCCTCGCCATGCCACGCCCACATTTTTTTACTAATCCAAAAATTGCAAACGTTTTGAAAAGGGGTCATAAAAGAATCACTCCTGCCAAGTTTGGTCTGGAATGGCCCAGATGTTAAGGAGAGGATTTTCAAAGAAATTGTGAACAGACAGACAGAAGGACGACGGACGGTGAGTGACCAAAATAGCTCACCATGAGCACTACATACTCAGGTGAGCTAAAAAACATTAGGTATGATATGATACTAGGCGTCTATGTACAAGTTAACTATTGTGTTGACATGTTATATTGCTAGTGGTTTGCATAGAATAGTGCCATCTGACAGACTCTCGAGTGTTTTGTGTGGCAACTTTCTAGTGACGCCAGGTATATATCCCATTACCACACAGTGACTCCTTTTGACTCCCCACAATATAATGATTTTGGAAAACATTGTGTAAAATGAAGAAATTGCTTGTGACAAGCAATTTCTTCATTTTCCACAATGTTTTCTACCTCAAAAGCTATAAAATTTGGAAATTTCATCACATTGAAATGTCGTCTGCAACTTCTTTCAAATTGGACTACCCAAAAATTTTGTCGTTTGGTAATGGGATATCATGGGGTCTCATCAGCTTGTTGTTCTCAAATAGCTCCCTCATGACCTGTACGAGAGAGGCATGGATCGTGATCAGACTGCACCAGAGCGCAGACTAATATAGAAGCAATCTGTCAGAACCAAACTATCTAGTGGAACACTTGTGTCAACAACAAAATGTCAAATGGTCATCCCAGTACTAAAGCTATCAGAAACAGCAAAGAGTCATCTATTTCTGGCTGCCCTTTTTCAAAAAATAGTTCTGGCAGGTTTTTTTTTCAAAATTAGTTTTTAGATGTTTTCAATACCAGGTTTTAGCGTCAGTTATAAACCAGTACCTTCTTCCTTTTCGCTCATTTTTTCTTTGATATATAATGTAACAAATTTTGTGTTTCAGAAGCAACTATCTTTTATCTATTTTTTTGTCTTTAGCGACTGTCAATTCTAAAATTTTGATGTTTGTACATGGTTACATAGATCTACTAGTTACACCATGCACATGGCTATTTTCAGTTTCAAAACCATTTTAGACTGATCCAAATTAAGAGCA
This sequence comes from Fragum sueziense, assembly GCA_963680895.1. Lineage (NCBI taxonomy): Eukaryota > Metazoa > Mollusca > Bivalvia > Cardiida > Cardiidae > Fragum > Fragum sueziense. Next base: position 19,683,246 of record OY804599.1, on the reverse strand, counting down.
ATTCTAGGAGACAAAACAGACAGTAATGAAAATTGACTATCATCGAATGGCAAGACAGAAATCCTTGAAGCAAAAGGGGGGGGACATGTTGGTTGTCAGCATTTCACTTCTTTTTTCGCAAATAATTTCAAAACTAACAAATAAGTTGTACGGGCACATTGAAACGCCAGGGATGGATAGTTATATTAATAAGAGCAAATATCATAGTGTACATTTGCAAGTTCAAGCAGACTACAACATGGGTTTTAACCCTTTCCCAAACGACAAAATTCTAGGGTGATCCACTTCAAAAACTGCCTCAAATGACAAAATGGATGTTATTAAAGACATGATTTCTGTAAAATATGGCCTAGAAAATATTGAGACAAAAGGAAAAACTGCTGTTTATCAGCAGTTTCTTCTTTTGTCTCAATGTTTTCCTAGGCATTTTCTGTTCGAGACGTCAAAACCAGGCCTTGTTTGGGAAAGGGTTTTTAATGAAGAAAGGACTTGTACAATAAATGGCCAAAACAATTGAGGCAAAAGGAGAAAATGTTAAAAAGCAATTTCTTCTTTTGCATCAATGTTTTAGAGCTTTTACTGATACAGACACAAAAATCAGGGCTTCTTTATGGAGAGGGATAATTATAAAGCTAATCAGATCTGTGTAAAAGTTCAACAATTTTATTCAACAAATGAACAATATTAAATTACTTGATTCATAAAATATCAATATCTATGTTTACAAACAATGTGTAAATAATGTATTTGCAAAATGATAAGTATGAGAAGAGCTTTAGAAAACACATGTACAATGTACCTCTTTTGAACTTCTTCTCATTCTTATTATTCTTATAATAATAATTCTTATTATGCATTCATGCCATTTGTAACAAACTTTTTACTAGTATCTTTTAACCTTTTCTCAAACAGTAAAATTTTAAGCTGCTGCAGACGACAAAATGGATGTTCAAAGATCGGATTTTTGTAAGATATGACTCAGAAAATATTGAGGCAAAAGGAGAAACTGCTGGTTATCAGAAGTTTCTTCTTTGGTCTCAATGTTTTCCCAAGCCTTTTCTGATAGGGACATCAAATCCAGGTCAAATACAGGTCTTGTTTGGGAAAAGGTATATGTAAATTTTAAAAGCTGTCTGTTTATTTCAAGTAAGAAACTCCTACTTGGAGCAAACTACCTCAATCAAACCATTTCAGTGTGTTAAAATATGATAAATAAATCAAGTTTATGAATGGGATATAATGACACTTGCATCTGCTATGGTAATACTGTGGCAGCTGGAGCACCTAGCCATGGATTCCTGGAGTTTTTGGCATTAGTACTACCATAATATATCCAATCCCCATTTTAATTCGACTTGAATCATTATAACATTTTCATTACCTCTTAAGCAACATTTTCTTCTTTTTCCAAGTTTTTAAATTTCTCTCATCTGATGTCCTTAATAATTATGAGGTTTTGTTTGAAAAACAATAAAAAGTTTGATAAACAAATAAAATTTCAATACTTATAGGTCTGGTATGAGAATCAGGCAAGGTATTCGTCGTCAAGACTTTCCAAATTGTGGTCGGATCTTCAAGCTCTCTGTCCCTGAAGAAAAACAAGAGTGCAGTCGTCACAATATTTTATACTGGCTCAATTTCAAAAGGGCTTATCAGTGATTTTTCATGCACCAGTGCAGTCACCCTCACTCCTGGAAATCATGATCCCCTTTGGAAATTTATGGATCTGCGCATCTACTATCTGAGTTAAACTATATTTTAGACTGTGTTACAGTAAACTGAAATTTAACCCATTTCAGCATAATGACACATTTTTGATTCCTTGCAATATAAAGGAATTGGAAAGCATTGTGGGAAATTAAGAAATTGCTTGTCAAAAGCAATTTCTTTATTTCCTACCATGTTTTCTCCCGTAAAGACCAAAAAGTGTAAAATTACTTTAACTTGAAGTTGTCTTCTGCAACATCTTTGAAATGACGTTATCTAAATTTTAAAAGTATGCACAACTCCACATGCTCATATATCGTGGGAATTATTGCAAAACTTCATAACTACAGCTTGATTAAAACCTTGTAACTAAAGCTTGATTAAAGCTGTAGTTACCAGGATTTTGTTGAAAAGCAGAGATATATACCTTCATCTACTGTATTGCTGGTTCCACTAACTACACTAGATGATTCCTCTTTATTCTTCACTGTAAGAGATATATAGGCTGGGAGCCGGCGCTCTTTAAAAGGCAGGCCACTATCACAGGGATCTTCTTGGACCGGTTCTGATGATTCTGACTTTTCTGTCAAAGTTGTGCTGAAAATGTAAAAGGGATGTAAAACTTTCAACAGCAATTCATTTTTGGTTAATTCTCTAGCGCACAAAGCTTTGGAGAAAATTAGAGAGATAAAATATTTTTTTCCAGCTATTTCATCCTTTCCCTTTATGTTTTCTTTACTAGAATTGGCAGATCTTCTGTTTTCAGTAGATTATAGCGGTTTCTTGGCATACCAAACAGTTTTCATAACAGACCAGCCTTACATTTGTTTCATTGTTTACTATATCAAGATCTACTAAAAGAGATTGAAAGAACTCTATGGAATGAGATGTTTTATTCTTTTTTTTTTCAAAAGTGGAGACACACAATTTCAAAAAATGTATTATAGCTTCTGAAGTTTGGCAACTTTCAAAGATCAGCACGAGTCACGAAGATCCTGGCTCATTACAAGTTTTGCTGATAAACTGTCTGTACCTACTTTTCAGATTTACTTGACTCCGGGGTTTCTCTTTTCTTCACTTTCTTGGTTTTTCTGTGTTGTAATTTACACTTTTTACCATCTGGACAAGATCCAGTCTTCATAAACACAGGACAGATAAGTGTATGCTTCTTTTTGCACTGCAATAAGTAATATCATAAAAGATTTACACTATTGAGATTCTTAAATCTATAATATACAGTGCCGTTCAAAATGACCTTTACACTCCTTGTATTTTAGTTTTACTAAGATAATTCGAGTGATTCTTGTTAGATATTTTGTTAGCTTTGTTTTTCTTTTGTTATGCCACCGTATTGAGAGATCAGGAGCATATTGTTTTACTCGTGTTTGTCTGTGTCTGTCCGTCCGTCCATCTGTCTGTCTGAAAACTTAACATTGGCCTTTTTTCCAAAATTATTTGACATACAAAACTGAAATTTGGTATGCAACTTCCTTTTAATGATATCTCTCTGTTCCATGCAGTTTGACCTTCATCTGTAAACCCATATCAACCCTTTACTCTACGAAAACTTAACATTTTAGAAAAATGGCCATGTCGGGGGCATTGGTGTTTCACAAACACATCTTGTTGTGTATGCATTAGTATATTGATACATACACTCATGGGACATAATCATTCGCCACCCACCTATTTTTTATTGAAAAATTGAGAGATTTTCTGTCTGCTTGAAATTTCTTTCGGAATATTTCAAAGACACGGTTGCTAGGCAACATAAGAAAATCAGTGAAAATTTCTGCCAATCCTCCATAAACCCGTTGCTATGGCAACAGATAGTGACTTTTTTGCTATGGCAACAGATAGTGACTTTTTTGATAACTAAGCAAATGAAAATATGCACAACATACTAGATATAAAAGTGACAAATTTTTTATGACATTGGATGGCTACTTACAAAGTACTACAATTTTATTTGACCAAGTTACCACAGAAAAATGCAACGCTCCATTCACTCCTATGTTAATTTTGTATTTTTTGTATTTTTGCAACGAAAAACAAATTTCAAATATTTGTTTCTCAAAGGAAATTTTATGAATATTGCAACAAACATTATAGCTAAATAGTTTACCTATTGTAGATCGATTTTTCAATTAATCATATCTTTAGTGAAACTCATGTTACCATGGCAACGATTTTATGGAGGCTGGTCAGAAATTTTCACCTATTTTCTTAAGTTGCCTAGCAACCATGACCCTGAGCCATTTGAAAAAAGTTTTTTTATACAGATTTTGTCTGCAGTTGGTTATACTTTAAAATGATATAAAATATTGTGTAGTGAGCGAGAAAAAGAGGATTAAACATCAGTTTTAGTATAAAATTATGCGTAAAATTCATGCAAAAATTAGCAGGGTGGGAATAATTATGTCCCTTGACTGTACATAATGTAAATCATGAGTATTGTTTGTTTATCATTTCTATAAGAGAATCTCACAGAAATAATTTTTTTGTATAGTGTAAAGGTCATTCTGAGCGGCACTGTATATCTGCTTTGTAAGGTTTTTATATGGAACAAAGTATTAGATCATTTTCGTGGAAGAAATTTTGAAATAATTTCTTCTTTCCTCTCAATACTGTCTGTGCTTAATTGAACCAGAATCCTACCTTTACTAACAACTATTCATTGGCAGCAGCTTTCAAACGACAAAATTTTAGGGTGGTCCAATTTGAAAGCTGTTGCAGACAACAAAATTTATGTCAAACAAGATTGGTTTTGTGTACAACAAGGCCCAGAAAATATTGAGGCAAAAGGAGAAAATGCTGACGATCAGCATTTTCTTCTTTTGCCTCAATGTTTTCAATAGCCTTCTGCATAAGGGACATCTTGTTTGGGAATGGGTTAATATGGTGTATAAGAATTGTAAACAAGTAATCATCTATTACCTTGGACTTGTTACATACTCCCTTCAGATAGTACGAACATACGGGCATCTTTTCTGCTGTTTCAAATTCAAAGATGTTGCAGACAACAATTTGAAGTTAATGAAATTAAAATATTTTGGTCTTTTGGGTAGAAAATATTGTGGGAAATGAAGAAATTGCTTGTCACAAGCAATTTCTTTATTTCCCACAATGTTTTCCAAATACTTTTTCTTGGGGGGGGGGGGGGGGGTGCGTCAAAAAGCGTAAATATATGGGAATGGTGTATAAGAATTGTAAACAAGTAAACTTCTATAACCTTTTTTCCTAGAGCACAGAACCCGTTGACAAAATCCTGACATACTTCAGCGTCCTTGTTCACATTAACATGTAAATAAGGACAGTTGGACTTGTTACATACTCCTTTCAGATAGTACGAACATACGGGCATCTTTTCTGCTGTTTCAAATTCAAAGATGTTGCAGACAACAATTTGAAGTTAATGAAATTAAAATATTTTGGTCTTTTGGGTAGAAAATATTGTGGGAAATGAAGAAATTGCTTGTCACAAGCAATTTCTTTATTTCCCACAATGTTTTCCAAATACTTTTTCTTGGGGGGGGGGGTGCGTCAAAAAGCGTAAATATATGGGAATGGTGTATAAGAATTGTAAACAAGTAAACTTCTATAACCTTTTTTCCTAGAGCACAGAACCCGTTGACAAAATCCTGACATACTTCAGCGTCCTTGTTCACATTAACATGTAAATAAGGACAGTTGGACTTGTTACATACTCCTTTCAGATAGTACGAACATACGGGCATCTTTTCTGCTGTTTCAAATTCAAAGATGTTGCAGACAACAATTTGAAGTTAATGAAATTAAAATATTTTGGTCTTTTGGGTAGAAAATATTGTGGGAAATGAAGAAATTGCTTGTCACAAGCAATTTCTTTATTTCCCACAATGTTTTCCAAATACTTTTTCTTGGGGGGGGGGGGGGCGTCAAAAAGCGTAAATATATGGGAATGGTGTATAAGAATTGTAAACAAGTAAACTTCTATAACCTTTTTTCCTAGAGCACAGAACCCGTTGACAAAATCCTGACATACTTCAGCGTCCTTGTTCACATTAACATGTAAATAAGGACAGTTGGACTTGTTACATACTCCTTTCAGATAGTACGAACATACGGGCATCTTTTCTGCTGTTTCAAATTCAAAGATGTTGCAGACAACAATTTGAAGTTAATGAAATTAAAATATTTTGGTCTTTTGGGTAGAAAATATTGTGGGAAATGAAGAAATTGCTTGTCACAAGCAATTTCTTTATTTCCCACAATGTTTTCCAAATACTTTTTCTTGGGGGGGGGGGGGGGGGGGGGGTGCGTCAAAAAGCGTAAATATATGGGAATGGTGTATAAGAATTGTAAACAAGTAAACTTCTATAACCTTTTTTCCTAGAGCACAGAACCCGTTGACAAAATCCTGACATACTTCAGCGTCCTTGTTCACATTAACATGTAAATAAGGACAGTTGGACTTGTTACATACTCCTTTCAGATAGTACGAACATACGGGCATCTTTTCTGCTGTTTCAAATTCAAAGATGTTGCAGACAACAATTTGAAGTTAATGAAATTAAAATATTTTGGTCTTTTGGGTAGAAAATATTGTGGGAAATGAAGAAATTGCTTGTCACAAGCAATTTCTTTATTTCCCACAATGTTTTCCAAATACTTTTTCTTGGGGGGGGGGGGGGGTGCGTCAAAAAGCGTAAATATATGGGAATGGTGTATAAGAATTGTAAACAAGTAAACTTCTATAACCTTTTTTCCTAGAGCACAGAACCCGTTGACAAAATCCTGACATACTTCAGCGTCCTTGTTCACATTAACATGTAAATAAGGACAGTTGGACTTGTTACATACTCCTTTCAGATAGTACGAACATACGGGCATCTTTTCTGCTGATACTTTGTGAGAGAAGGGGCAGTTCTTTATCTGACAGGTACCTCGTAAAAACCTGAAATATCATAACTAATACATGTACACAAAACATTCATAATCATCAAGATTTTCCAAATTTGGGCAGTTTCAAGTAATATTTCAGCAATTTAAATAAAAGGTGCAAAGGTACAAGCTGGTCCGGAAAGACTTGATCTATAACCGTGCATGTGAACTTTCATAAAGAACATAAATCAGGATTCTAAAATGACAAGGAGACATCTATCTGCTAAGATACTTGCTAGATTGATTAACCCTTTCCCAAACGACAACATTTTGGGGTGGTCAAAGTTTAAAGCAGCTGCAGGCAGCAGCATGGATGTTCATCATGTTTGTGCACAAAATAGCCCGGGAAATACTGATACAAAAGGAAAATATGGTGTTTATCGGCATTTTCTTCTTTTGTCTCAATGTTTTTCAAAAAAATTATGTTAGGGATGTCAAAACAATGCCTTGTTTGAGAAAGAGTTCTACCTGGTCTGAATCGGGCAAATACCAGGTACACATGCAAATTTTCAATGCGATAGATTTGGTATCAATTTACAGAATGATGAAAACAAACCTTGTACATACAGCTATTCTATCAGGATCATGGATGTACGGACATTTATCTTGTCTGTTACATTTACCAAATCATGTTATGATTTACAGTAAACTTTATACACACTGACCTTGTACATACAGCTATTCTATCAGGATCGTGGATGTACGGACATTTATCTTGTCTGTTACATTTACCGAATCTGTTGTAGAACATACAGTACTGTTGCTGTTTGGTTGACTTCTCTTTGGTCTTCAAGGTTTTAGATGTGGCATGAACCACACTCTTGTTTAGTACTCGTCTGTAAGTCAAAATGGTCATAGTGATCATAATCTCATCATACTAAACAAGCAATCACAGATATTATAGATATAAAGCTTGAATTTACAGTGATGCCCATGATTGAGATGTAAAGTGTTGGCCACCAATTGGCCAGCATGCTCAGCACAAGTGATGATGCAGTTTCCAGGAAGCAGAATCTTAAGATGATTAGGTAAGTTGTCAAAACTTGGTTCTCAATATAGTGATATAACAATGCTTATATTGAATTTTAAAACCATTTTTCTTGCAATGTTTTTGAAGTCAGAATTTGAAAGAACTCGACATTATTAAAATTTTCAAACAACAAAATATGATCCAAATTCCCATCAAAAATTTCTGAACAATTCAATAATTTTGTTGTCTTATGAAAGATTGACTTACGTGGCTATGACTCTATTTTTCTTGGTTGTGACCCTCTCTAATGTGCCAGGTTGTGTCTGTCTGTATGTTACCCCTCCTATATCTACCCTCGATACACAGCTGGATCTTCTATCTGTGACAGCTGCACTGTTCCCTAAATAAAAGGTTTACTACATTTTATACATGTAACTAATTATTGGTTATAACTTGTACTTCTTAACATTTAGAAAATTTACTTAATACTTGTCATGTAAGTTATTTATTGTTATGGAAATCAAGCTTTTCCGTTCTCCAGTTATGAAGTCCCTCATCTCTTTTCTATATCATAAAACTCATACTGGTTAAAATCAAAAAGGGTTGCAGTTAATTAAAGCTTCTGATTAAAAACATTAAACCTTCTATAGATTTGTGGAAACCTGATGTCAGGAAAGATAATGACCCAGCTTGGCTGGATTAATAGAGTGGCAAACTAAACCTCAGATACCCATGAGTTTCAATGTATAGACAAACCAACTATCATAATTCCATAGCATATGAATAGACCTACCTGCTTGTACTTTTGTCTCCTGTCTTCTGAGACTTTTCCCATCTCTGTCCACTTTAAACTTAACTCCTCTTACAGTCACTGTCTTCGAGGTGGTTGTATTTAACCTATTACCACACAGTGACTCTTTTTGACTACCCACAAGATAATGGCTTTGGAAAACATTGTGGAAAATGAAGAAATTGCTTGTGACAAGCAATTTCTTCATTTCCCTCAATGTTTTGTAACCAAAACGACCAAAAAATGTAATATTTCACTCACTTTAACCCTTTCCCAAACAAGACCGGGTTTTGACGTCCCCAATAGAATAGGCTTGGGAAAACATTGAGGCAAAAGAAGAAACTGCTGATAACCAGCAGTTTCTTCTTTTGTCTCAATATTTTCTGTGCCATATTTTGCACAAATCATATTTCTAATAACATCAATTTTGTCATTTGTGGCAGTTTTTGAAGTGGATTACCCTAAAATGTTGTCGTTTGGGAAAGGGTTAAAACTGAAACGATAAACTAAACTACCAGTAACCAGATTCAATGTATAGATAAACCCACTATCATTTTGTGAAAACCTACCAGCTGGCACTTTTGTCTCCTGTCTTCTGAGACTTTTCCCATCTCTGTCCACTTTAAACTTCACTCCTCTAACAGTAACGGTCTTCATGGCGGTTGTATTCAAAACTGAAAGGATAAAGGAATGAAAAGCACTGCATGGTTTTGATGTTGTTAACCCTTTCCATTACAAGACCTTGCTATGACTTCAAAAACAAACAAGAAGAGTTTGTAAAACACTAAAGCCCCCGAAAATACTAATGTTATGTTTTCATGTTAAGTTTTTGGAATGACAGACAGACAGACAGATGATATGTGGGCATAAAATACATGAAAAAAATGGAGACAAAAGAAGAAAATTCAAATGTACATCAGTTTCTCTGTTTCGCTAAATATTTTTTTAAGCTATATTGTACACAAATCCTATCTTTTTCACTATCCATTTTGTCCTCGACAACTGCTTCCAAACTGAGACAGTCCAATATTTTTTTCATTTTTGAAAGTATTTAGCAACTGCACCTATAGTCTATGTATTTTGATAAAATAAGAAATTAAATTGAATGGAGTTTAACATCCCACTCAACTACTAAGGTCATGTGGAGACGGGACCTAGGTTTAAAGTGTCATCAGAAAGACTGGAGAAGCGAGGTATTGAACAGCGACCCCTGTGCTTCAAGTCCAGCGCGTTACCAATGCACCAACTCTGCCATTGATGCAAGAAAAAACCTTGGTGTTCCAAAGAAGTACTTTTTAGAGGCTGTCAACAAAAACTTACATTTAATCTTATGTTGTGTACTAGATTGTTGGGCTGAGTTCTTATTTTGGCTGTCTGTGGATTTTGAGCTAGTGGCTTTAACCAGAGACTTCTTACTTCTCTTGTACAACATTCCATTTATCATCACAAAGTTCTGTAAATTTGTCTTCACTGCAGTCTTTCTTCTATCTAACTTCATTCTGTAATCAAAACAGAGAAAACAATGTTAAAACTTTAATTACATGTCATCATTTTTCATTAACCATTGCCCCAAAACGATCTGGTTTTGATGACCGCACAGATTGCTGGTTTAGAAATCCTTGAGAAATCCTCAATAAAATTGAGTTATTATGAATTGTAGGTTTTGTAGATTAAAGGTTTTCAGTAACATTTATTCTGGTTTTTTTTTCTTTTTTTAAATGTAGCTTTCAATTTTGTGCACCCTATAATTTTGTTGTTTGGGAAGGGGCTAAAAATGACATCTTATCTTTTTTCATTGCATTAGACACATGAACATGAAAAAAATATTTATTTTTTTTAAATTGTTGCACATGACAAAGTTATGAAAAGTAATCTCGTATAGTCAAAGATCAATGCAAGGAAAGACTGATACAAGTAAAACAATATGCCCCGATCTTTCGATATGTGGGAAAAAAATTACACTTTTATGATTAGCAACAAATATCATACTTTGGATCAAAAGGAACTTTATCCTGAAGTCTCCTCTGTTTTTCAATTCTCCTTTTCAGGTACATTTTACTGATCATATGTTGTTTTTTCATCTGATAGTGCCAGTTGAACAGTTTCTTCATGAAGTAATGATGTTGAATATATGGTCTTCTACCTATGAAAAGAAATTAAAAACTTTATTTACACATTAATTTTGTGACCCGTCATGTTATAAGGAACCTAATGGGAAGTGTGAAAAAACATTGACCCTAGTCAGTCTGCGCAGCCCGAGCAGACTGACTAGGATCAAAACTAATCATTCTTAGTTTATTTTCTGATTCTAGAACATTTTCCATATCTTACTTTATTTACATTGACCCAATATGACAACTGGTTGACCTTTGTTGAGTCCAGTCCATTTCTTGGAATTCGATTTGATGGGTTTGAGTTTATTGGGGTTTTACACCGTTTTCAACTACCAGGGTCATATCGCGGCGGCTGGAGCACCTACCCATGGATTCCTGTTGTTTCTCAAACCAGTACTACCACAACACCCTTACCGAGCCTCCAGCTGCTCGCCCACTTAGGTTAACGATTTAAAACCCATTGGTGGGTGACAATTTTGTCAGAAAGGGTATTAGCCGTGGCCGGGTATCGAACCCGGGACCTCTCGTATGAGGGTCAGATGCGTTACCAACTGCGCTAAGGCCACGGCCCTCGATTTGATGGACTTCCCATAAGGTGCTTTTTTGGCTTTACAGGTCACATTTATATATGCAACAGCTTTTGAAATACGATACCATATTTTTCAAGTCTCTTTACAGAAAGTCAGAAATAAAATCAAATGCATCTCTAAATGTATAAAGTTGTTGGTTTTTTTTTGTCTATAAACATTTTCACTAATGTACATTGTACATTAAAAACTTTTATACCATTTCATCAGCATTTTTGTCTTTTGTCTCAATGTTTTCCCAAACTTAATCCATTGCATACAGCAAAAGGTGTCAAAAGGAAAGCATTAAATTTGATTGTCAGAAATCTAGTTGTTGGAGAAATGGTTAATCCATTATAACCAAGTCAAGCCTTTTGACAAACAATAAAAGGCTTGGGAAAACATTGTGGAAAACAAGCACATTCGTTGAATTGATATCCCCCGCCGAACATATTTTCATTGTCAATAAAGTAGCGCGGAAACGAATATAACTCTGTATGTATATGGCTTCAACAGAACGAATATAACTCTATATGTATATGGCTTCAACAGAACGAATATCACTCTGTATGTATATGGCTTAAACAGTCAGGGGCAGTAACTCTAAATTCGACGGACGAACCGGGTAACTCCGACGATATGCGCATGTCCTCATTGTAGTAAAGCTGTGTGCCAAGTTTCATTGAAATCCGGTTGATAGTTTTCAAGAAATAGCGTGTAAACGAATATCACTGTATGTATATGGCTTAAACAGTCAGAGGCAGTAACTCTAAATTCGACGGTCGAACCGGGTAACCCCGACGATATGCCAATGTCCTCATTGTAGTAAAGCTGTGTGCCAAGTTTTATTGAAATCCGGTCTATAGTTTTCAAGAAATAGCGCGGAAACGAATATCACTCTGTATGTATATGGCTAAAACAGTCAGGGGCAGTAACTCTAAATTCGGTGGTCGAACCGGGTAACCCCAACGATATGCGCATGTCCTTTTTGTAGTGAAGCTGTGTGCCAAGTTTCATCGAAATCCGGTTGATAGTTTTCAAGAAATAGCGCGGAAACGAATATCACTGTATGTATATGGCTTAAACAGTCAGGGGCAGTAACTCTAAATTTGGCAGTCGAACCGGGTAACCCCAACGATATGGGCATGTCCTCATTGTAGTAAAGCTGTGTGCCAAGTTTCATTGAAATCCGGTTGATAGTTTTCAAGAAATAGCGCGGAAACGAATATCACTGTATGTATATGGCTAAAACAGTCAGGGGCAGTAACTCCTAATTCGGCGGTCGAACTGGGTAACCCCGACGATATGCGCATGTCTACTTTGTGGTGAAGCTGTGTGCCAAGCTTCATCGAAATCCGGTCTACAGTTTTCAAGAAATAGCGCGGAAACGAATATCACTCTGTATGTATATGGCTTAAACAGTCAGGGGCAGTAACTCTGAATTCAATGGTCGAACCGGGTAACCCCGACGATATGCACATGTCCTCTTTGTAGTGAAGCTGTGTGCCAAGGTTCATCGAAATCCGGTCTATAGTTTTTAAGAAATAGTGCGGAAACGAATGTCGGACAAACGGATGGACGGACGGACATGGCAAAAACAATATCCCCCCGAAAGTCTTTGACTTTGGGTCAGTAAAAAAATTACTGGCTGGTGACCAATTCTTGCTGTGTACCAGTTCTCGCCAATGATACCGTATCACAGCAAAGATGTGATATTATTATATATGATATATTTTGGGAATAAAAGAAGTTGATGTCAACTTAACTAAATTGTTTGCGGCAAAGGACTCTTTTTCAGTTTTTACCATGAAATGGGTTAAATGGCAAGAACTGGTACCCGGCGACAACTGGTTGCCAGCCAGTAGACGTAGAGGTAATGGTTTAACAACTACTCACCTTGGTGTGTATAGACCTCCACAAAGTAGGTTGGATGAGTCCTGTGTCTGTATTTATTGTATCCACCATAATGTAGCCCTCTGTGACTTCTCATAAAGCCTGGGTAAGGCTTCCAATGATGATTCTTTTGTAACATGTAACTACTTGATTTATACGGCTGATACTTTGAGTATTTTTTGTAGCCTATTTCTTGTTGAGTCTTGTAAGGCATTTTGTATGATGATGTGTAAAGTGTTGATAATTTGTCATGTTTTGACCTTCCTTTTGATCGTAGATAGTCCTTTCTTTGTGCCTGATGATAATGATGACTTTGGTGATGATGACGATGGTCTTTTCTAGCTTGAGGCACATGTGGTAACTTTGATTTTTGTCGCTTTTCCAGGAGACTTTTCTTCAATTCTAACAATTTTGCCTGTGTTTTTATGATATCCTGGCATAAAGATTCATGTTTAGAAGATGCAGTGTCCTTTCTTGGATTACTTTGACATGAGGGGGTTGATCCCACACCTTTTGACTTAATAGCATCCAATGAACTAGAAGTATTAGTTTGAGATCCATATGATTGTATTTTGTTTGTTGTTTTAGACACTGATTCAGTGTTTGAAGCACCGAGTTTGTTTCTATGTACCGTCAATGAGCATTTTTCTGTAGAAATTTTACCCCTGCTGTCTATCTTTGAGATGTCCTTTTGCGTTTTTTCAGTCACAGTTAACCTCTTTTCTACATGTTTACTGGTATTATTCTGCTTACCAACAGCATGGCTGTGTGAGATATCTGCTTTCTGAATAGCTTCTGAATTTCTATTCCATCTGTACATTGACCTATACTTGTTGCTGTTACATGATTCACTTTTAACAGATTTATTGTTCAATTTAGTAGTTTCTGAATCCCTGATGGAATTTCTCCCTTCGACTATTTTACTCTCTTGTTTTGAAAGACCAGCTTTATCCACTTCATTTTTCTTGTATGTTGCAGGCAGAGTTTTACTTTTCTCCTGTGATAACAAAAATCTTTTTCTTCTCTCTTCATTTGAAATATAATCAGAGCTGCTCTTTGGCGCAGATGGTTTATAATCCACATTTACATTTCCATTTCTCTCATGATGTTTAAACTGGCCACTCTTTCTCCATGAATAAGTTGAGCTGGATTTTTGTGAGTTATATCCTGAATCAGAATGAGTTCTAGCGTTCCTTGTGAAGTTGTATCCCGAGTTAGAGTAAGGTTTGTTGTATTTTTGATGTTGAGAAAATGATCCAGAATGATTGGATGGTGGGTAGGATGTGTTGCTGGAATGGATCCTTCCTCTAGTGTTGTTTTTATCAGTATTTGCAGACGATATCAAACCTGAAAACCAGAATAAAAGCATTAACCCATTATCAGATGGCAAATTTTAGACTTGTCCAAATTGGAAGATGTTGCAGACTACAATTTCAAGTTACTAATGAGTATTAAGACCTTTTTTGTACAAAACATTTAGAAAAGAAGAAATCGCTAGTCACAAGCAATTTCTTCATTTCCAACAATGTTTTCCCCCCAAGCCTTTGTATCACAGGTGCCAAAAGACTTCAGCATTCTAAGCTAAAGTAAGGTTTGTTGTATTTTTGATGTTGAGAAAATGATCCAGAATGATTGGATGGTGGGTAGGATGTGTTGCTGGAATGGACCCTTCCTCTAGTGTTGTTTTTATCAGTATTTGCAGACGATATCAAACCTGAAAACCAGAATAAAAGCATTAACCCATTATCAGATGGCAAAATTTTAGACTTGTCCAAATTGAAAGATGTTGCAGACTACAATTTCAATTTATTAATGACTTTTAAGACCTTTTTTGTAGAAAACATTTGAGAAAAGAAGAAATTGCAAGTCACAAGCAATTTCTTCATTTCCAACAATGTTTTCCCCCCAAGCCTTTGTATCACAGGTGCCAAAAGACTTCAGCATTCTAAGCTAGAGTAAGGTTTGTTGTATTTTTGATGTTGAGAAAATGATCCAGCATGATTGGATGGTGCGTAGGACATGTTGCTGGGGTGGACCCTTCCTCTAGTGTTGTTTTTATCAGTATTGGCAGAGGATATTAAACCTGAAAAGTAAAATAAGAGCATTTACACTTTCCCAAACATCTAAATTTTAGATTGGTCCAAATTCTAAGATGTTGCAGACCACAATTTCAAGTGTAAAATTAAAATTCTTTGGTCTTTTGGGGTAGAACACATTGTGGGAAATGAAGAAATTGCTTGTCCAAAGCAATGTGTCAAAAGGCTTCAATATCCAGAGTTTGAGTAATGTTTGTTGTATTTTTGATGTTGAGAAAATGATCCAGCATGATTGGATGTTGGGTAGGACGTGTTGCTTGAGAGGACCCTGCCTCTAGTGTTGTTTTTATCAGTATTGGCAGACAATATCAAACCTGAAAACCAGAATAAAGTATTTACCAAACAAGACATTTTGGACTGGTTCAAATTCAAAGATGTGGCAGACAACAATTTCAAGTGAATGCAATTAAAATTTCTTTAGTCTTTTGGGGTAGAAAATATAGTGGGAAATGAAGAAATTGCTTGTCACAAGCAATTTCTTCATTTCTCACAATGTTTTCCCAAGCCTTTTCATCGTAAGTGTCAAAAGGCTTCATTATCCAGAGTTAGAGTAAGGTTTGTTGTATTTTTGATGTTGAGAAAATGATCCAGCATGATTGGATGGTGGGTAGGATGTGTTGCTGGGGTGGACCCTTCCTCTAGTGTTGTTTTTATCAGTATTGGCAGACAATATTAAACCTGAACAAGAGTGCCATCGTCACAATATACGCCGCCACTTATAAAACTTGAGACAAAAAAATGACATTGACAAGGATTTATAAATATTCACTGAAAAACCTTTAAAAAATTGTGTTCACAAAAAGGTTTTTATAAATATCCAGTGAAAAACCTGGAAGGAATTTCTATCACGAGGCTGAAATATCATTAAGCCCCAGAGACTAAGATTGAAGGGGGCATAATTCTGGCAAAAATCAATGAACCATGAAATCCTTCCTTCATGCACATCTACCAATTGAGGTGATAACATCCACCAAGTTTCATTAAGATCCAGCCAGAAACTTAGGAGGAGTTGTGTTGACAAGCCTGCAATTTCAATAAGCCCCAGAGACTAAGTTTTTAAGGGGCATAACTCAGGCAAAAATCGACGAACCATAAAATCCTTCCTTCATGCACATCTACCAATTGAGGTGATAACATTGACCAAGTTTCATTAAGATCCAGTCAGAAACTTAGGAGGAGTTGTGTTGACAAGCCTGCAATTTCAATAAGCCCCAGAGACTAAGTTTTTAAGGGGCGTAACTCAGGCAAAAATCGACGAACCATAAAATCCTTCCTTCATGCACATCTACCAATTGAGGTGATAACATTGACCAAGTTTCAAGAAGATCCAGCCAGAAACTTAGGAGGAGTTGCGTTGACAAGCCTGCAATTTCAATAAGCTCCAGAGACTAAGTTTTTAAGGGGCGTAACTCAGGCAAAAATCGACGAACCATAAAATCCTTCCTTCATGCACATCTACCAATTGAGGTGATAACATTGACCAAGTTTCAAGAAGATCCAGCCAGAAACTTAGGAGGAGTTGCGTTGACAAGGCTGCAATTTCAATAAGCCCCAGAGACTAAGTTTTTAAGGGGCATAACTCAGGCAAAAATCAACGAACCATAAAATCCTTCCTTCATGCACATCTACCAATTGAGGTGATAACATTGACCAAGTTTCAAGAAGATCCAGCCAGAAACTTAGGAGGAGTTGCGTTGACAAGGCTGCAATTTCAATAAGCCCCAGAGACTAAGTTTTTAAGGGGCGTAACTCAGGCAAAAATCGACGAACCATAAAATCCTTCCTTCATGCACATCTACCAATTGAGGTGATAACATTGACCAAGTTTCAATAAGATCCAGCCAGAAACTTAGGAGGAGTTGCGTTGACAAGAAAAGTGGACGTACGTACGGACGGATGGACGGATGGACGGACGGACGGATGGACGGACGGACAGACGGAGAAGATGACGCCAATATACGTCCGCCTCCGGCGGCGTATAAAAATAAAATAAGAGCATTAACACTTTCCCAAACATCTAAATTTTAGATTGGTCCAAATTCTAAGATGTTGCAGACCACAATTTCAAGTGAATAAAATTAAAATTCTTTGGTCTTTTGGGGGTAGAAAACATTGTGGGAAATGAAGAAATTGCTTGTCCAAAGCAATGTGTCAAAAGGCTTCAATATCCAGAGTTCGAGTAAGGTTTGTTGTATTTTTGATGTTGAGAAAATGATCCAGCATGATTGGATGTTGGGTAGGACGTGTTGCTTGAGAGGACCCTGCCTCTAGTGTTGTTTTTATCAGTATTTGCAGAAGATATCAAACCTGGAAATCAGAATAAAAGCATTAACCCATTATCAGATGGCAAAATTTTAGACTTGTCCAAATTTTGACAAGTCACATGTTGCAGACTATGGAGATTGTGGATTGGACCACAGTGTCAAGTAAATTTATCTCCCATTCTCACTTCTCCGTAATTTCTCATTCATCCGCTCATTTCCGATTTTTCTGATTATGAGATTTTTTCATGTCTGAATTTCATCCTTGTTGTTTGATTCCTGTATTTGAGGTAAAACCAAATATTTCAAGGTGGGGTCATTTTGAAAAGATGATGGAACAATAATTATATTACTATATTACACCATGAGATGAAATAATTTCAATAATAACAAAAACAGATTTGAATAATCAATCAAAACAGTTTCAAAGAATATTAAATGTCAAAGCTGACATTTCGAATCTACAAATCATTTCTTCAGATGTTGCTTTTAATGCATTTATTTTATATCGATTGGGAAGCAAGTTTCTTCAACTTATTTTAATCCCTCTAGATTGAGCTTCCTGGAAATCCAAAAGTAATCGCGCCAAATGTGTGGGCCAATGAGAAGCCAAGAACAACCTCCACTGCCAGGGATCAAACTTGAAACCTCTCAGTCGCAAGGCCGACGCTCTACCACTCGACTACGGACACCACAATTAAATGAAAACAAATCAAATGAATGGATGAACAAGAAACCTGCCATGACATCTACATGTTAGGGTAGGTTAGTAAACAGAGCTTTAGATTGTTTCAGAAACCTGTGGGTCACAGGGCCCACCACACAGGATTTTGAGGGGTCATTTTCCTAAACAATGGGCCACAGTTTAGCGTTCATATCCAAACTTGGGACTTATTTGCTGTGAATTCATCACTGTATTGTTATTTGAGTGGATGCATATAAACATTGTTAAAATTAAGAATATTTGCCTTTGCCTTTGCGTTGAGATCATCTTTAGGCTGGCGCCTCTTCGATCCGTCTTACTCTGTTAATATCCTGAATGCCCGCTTCCGGTCCGTAGCACTCGGGATTAAATTTAATAGGAATATGCTTCCACACTTTATTTAAAACACTCTTAAAACTATTTACATTTTTAGCACTGATCAGCTCCTCAGGCAGGTTGTTCCAACGTGTGATGATACGCATAGTGAATGAATTTTTACGCAAATTTGTTTTACACTGTGGTTTGTAAAGCTTATGTTTGTGACCTCTGGTATTTGGTCTATTACTTGATTTGTTAACGCAGAAAAGCTTCCCTTTGTTATCCCCCGCCGAAAAAATTTTTCGGGGGGGATATTGTTTTTGCCATGTCCGTCCGTCCTTCCGTCCTTTGTTTACTTTATCGATATCATTGATTATTTTGTAGGTTTGAATCATGTCTGCTCTTAATCTACGGTATTCTAATGAGGGAAGTCCTAATAATTTGAGTCTTTCTGGGTAGCTTTTATCTCTAACTTCAGGAACTAATTTTGTAGCACGCCTTTGTATATTTTCAAGTTTTATTCTCTCATTTTTATACATAGTCAACCAGACGCAACTCCCATATTCTAAATGAGGTCTAACAAGGCTTTTGTACAAAATCAAAAACATTTCTTTATCGATGACTGTAAAACTTCTTCTGATTAGTCCAATCATTTGGTTTGCTTTTTTTATCTTTGTATCGATATGTTCGCAGAATAAGAGTTTGTTATCCACAGTGATGCCAAGATCGGTTTCTGTTGTGTCTTTTGAGATACTCTTATTTAGAAGAGTATAGGCTGAGTTAGTTTTATCCTTCTTACCAATGTGAATGTGCTTGCATTTATCTTGATTAAAATGCAGTTGCCACTTGTTCGACCACACCTCTAGTTTGTCAATATCCGATTGTAGCTTATCATGGTCTGCAACACTTTTGATAGGAGAGTATATCTTTGTATCATCCGCAAACAGCTTGGTACTGCAACTCAGATTGTCTGGAAGATCGTTTATGAAAATAGTGAAGAGTATAGGTCCTAACACACTTCCCTGAGGAATTCCGCTGGTGACTTCTTTAAATGTTGAATTTACACCATTCAGTACAACCCTTTGCATCCTACCTGTCAGGAAATCCTCAATCCACCCTAAAACATTTCCAGTGATGCCATATCCTTCCATCTTCTTCAATAGTCTTCTATGTGGTACTGTATCAAATGCCTTCTTGAAATCCAGATAAATGACATCTAACTCCTTGTTTTCATCTAACATTTTAGTCCAATCTTCCATTGTCTCAATAAGCTGGGTGGTACATGATTTACCTTTTCTAAAACCATGCTGATTTTCTGAAAAAAGGTTATTTTCTTCCATGTGTGTTGTAATATTATCTCTGATGATTCTTTCCATAATTTTGCAGACTATGCTAGTAAGGCTTATTGGTCTGTAGTTACCAGCGTCTTCTTTGGACCCTTTTTTGAATAATGCAGGGGTAAAAGTTTTCAGGCATATGCCTGAAGTTCAGGTTTTTGAGTATTCCAAAATGCCCCATTTTCTCGATTTTTACTATATAAATACAGACTTTTCCAGGTTTTCAGGTTTTTCAAAATTTTCAACTTTTACCCCTGATAATGGAGTAACATTGGATGTTTTCCACACTGAAGGTACGAGGGCTGTCCTAAAAGTTTCGGGACAAGTGCCATAACTTTTTTATTTATTAATATTTTCCATTAATTTTCGCACCACTGATAGCTGCAATATTATTCTATTGAATGATAGTCTCATTTTAATATCGGTGCATAGATGCACGAGAAAGCGTCTCCATAGTAACGTCAGGTAGGCGTGAGCGGGGCACCTTGACGTCGCCGTGCAATAGGAATTATTACACACCAATTATGTATCGCAATTAACGCCTCTATACGTCTTTGATGTCGCAATGAATTATGGCGCGAATGTGTACAACGTTAACGACGCCATTTCCTGTATCTACGGTGTAAACAACAGTGTTCTCCCCAGCCTGTTAAGCTGTATCGGCCCCACTACAGCTTCATGTTAACCTATGTAACACCCCTACAGCTACAAAAGTACCCCTACAGCTTAAATTCTCCAAAATGGTCACCAAATAGAGACATTTAGAGGTATATTGTGTCAAAAACTGAAAAATGATGCATTCTTGCACATTAAAATGTGACAATTCTGTGTAAAAACCATAATGGGAAAAGAAGAAATTGCTCAAATTGAGCAATTTCTTCTTTTCCCATTAGGTTTTTATTCACAATTATTTGTATGGACACAATTTTAATATGTCCCTAGCCCCCTACGGCTTCAAATTATTCTGTGGAGAACCCTGAACAAGTGACGTCTTTGAAAACACAGGCGTGAATTAAGTGCGAAATGAACCCAGAACAGCGATATTCAGTGAAAATTTGTGTTTTGATGGGGAAAAGTATATCACAGACACTTTCGATGATACAATCTACCTATGGAGCGGCAGCAATGTCAAGAACACGCATTTATGAGTGGTATAACACCTTCAAAGACGATCCTACATGCCAACCTACCGATCTTCCTAGGACAGGGCGGCACAGTGTACTGTCGGGTAACGCACTCGAAATTGAAGCATTATTGAAATCTGACAGGAGATTAATTGTGTGTGACATTGCTTTTAAAACTGGACTTGTATCCTCCTCCATTCATAGGATCATTAGACAGGAGCTTGGTATGGTAAAAGTATGTGCCAGATGGGTCCCGCGTGTGTTGTCCAGCCAGCGAAAGCTGCAGCGAGCCGCCGACAGAACGGCTTTCCTAAAGCAGTACAGGGAACGCGGCGAAAGGTTCTTGGATTCCATTATTACGGCGGATGAGACCTTCATCATGACAACGCCACTCCCTCCTCATACCTTATCATTCACCAAGAGCGTACTTGCTGAGAAAACAAGAGGACCATGATGGTCCTATATCGCTCACCTGAACCTAAATGATATGAGCAACACTTTTGTTCAATTCAATTAGTATTTATTACTTTAAGACTGAAAAAGAACTTATGGTCAATAAGGTTGTGAAAATCTAACTCATCCAAGATCTAAATTATGGTGCCAAACATTGTACAGGGCTCCAGATAAGAGGGGGTGGTGACTTTTCAAACAGCAATAATGCTCGTCGAGACGATTCAAATGAGTACCCACAACATAGGATTTGAATTCGAAAAAACAATGTTAGCATGTCTTCACCTCCACTTATCTGTAGCCCTGATTGTATCCAAGTTTTGTCTTGATTGATAAATAATTGTAGATTCTAGAGTATAAACAAGGTCGAAAACAGCCGAAAACAACAATTTTGTCAATTTCAAGGGCACAAAACGCATGACTTTCTGATCAGATCAGACTGAAAATCAATCTCATATGAGATCTTATGGTTCCCAACATTGTGTCCAAGTTTTGTATAGATTGATCAATAATTGTAGATTCTAGAATGTAAACAAGGTCGAAACCAGCCGAAAAATGGCAATTTTGTCAAATTCAAGGGCACATAACTCTCAACATTCTCGTCAGATCAGACTGAAAATAAAACTCATCTGAGATCTTAAAGTCCCCAACATTGTGTCCAAGTTTTGTCTTGATTGACCCTTTCCCACACATTGGCGCTTTTGGATGCCCCACAAAATAAAGGCTTTGGAAAACATTGTGACAAACAATTTCTTCATTACCCACAATGTTTTCTACCATGAAAGACCAAAAAATGTTAAATTTTGTTCAATGGAACTTGTCGTCTGCAACACCTATGATTTTGGACTAGGCTAAAATTTTGTTGTTTGGTAATGGGTTAATAAGAGTGTAAATCTATTTATATCCTCTATCAAACTAGATAACTCTACTTATACAGAAGTAAAGTAGTGTCAGAGTTCCTTCCCTTAGAATCTATTTATATCCTCTATCAAACTAGATAACTCTACTTATACTGAAGTAAAGTAGTGTCAGAGTTCCTTCCCTTAGATTAACTCTTTTTTGAATACAGCAAAAAAGTGGCAATTTTGCCCAATTCAAGGGCACATAACTCTCATCTTTCTGGTCAGATCAGACTGAAAATTGACCTCATCCAAGATCTTATGGTCTCCAACATAATGTCCAAGTTTTGTCTTGATTGATCAATAATTGTAGATGCTAGAGTGTAAACAAACTTAAAAACAGCATTTTTTGACATTCAAGGGCAGATAACTCCGCACTTTCTAGTCCGATCAGGCCCATAATCGAACTTGTTCGAGAACTTATGGTCGTACTTGTTTTGGCCAAGTTTGATCAAGATTGAGTAACTTTTGTGGATGCTAGAGTGTAAACACCCCAAATGTTGACGGACGGACGACGGACAAAAAGTGACCACAATAACTCACCTTGAGCACTTCGTGCTCAGGTGAGCTAAAAATCCGCACCATTGGTCACCCCCCATACTCCCCAGACCTCGCGCCCTGTGATTTCTGGCTCCTCCCCACTATCAAGCATGATTTGCGGGGACGTTGCTTCGACGACATTGATGATCTGCCGGTCGTTGTCAGGTAGAGCATTCGCAAAATACCGACCGGGGACTTCAAAAACTGCTTCAAATCATGGGTAGAACGACACCACAAGTGCATCCAACACGGGGGAGAGTATTTCGAGAAGATTTGAGCATTACAGACTATTAAAAAGGTATGTCTTATGTTCTTCACAGGCAGGTGCCCCGCTCACGCCTACCTGACGTTACTATGGAGACGCTTTCTCGTGCATCTATGTACCGATATTAAGATGAGACTATCATTCAATAGAATTATATTGCAGCTATCAGTGGTGCGAAAATTAATGGGAAATATTAATAAATAAAAAAGTTATGGCACTTGTCCCGAAACTTTTAGGACAGCCCTCGTAACTTCATTTCTGTCACGGATTTGGTAAAAATGGTTGCTAGTAGGGATGTAACGATACATCAGACTATCGATATATCGCAATAGTGACCTCTGCAATAGTGCTATCGTGATAGGCAACTGGCAATATCAATAGTATCGCAATAGTTGTTTCCACTATCGCAATAGTTTTGATAGTTCTAAAAATAGCAATTTGTTCTAAAAATATCAATTTGTCACATGACATTGTCTAATTTTAGCAAAAAATCTGTCTCTTGAATATCAGACATCAATGACAGGCTACTCAAATCATGAAATGTCACTCTCTTCCTTCAGATTATTTATTTAATGATTCTGCAAATTAATTCATATATGTAATATATTCAGGAAATGTGATTTTTAATGAAAAAATATCCATTTATAGCACTTAAAGCATATAACAATAGTATCGCAATAGTATTGCAATAGCAACCTACAATAGCAATACTATCGTGATAGCAATTTGGTCAATAGCAATACTATCGCAATAGTCATTTTGGCTTGCAATAGTCATACCTAGTTGCTAGCGGTTTTGTTATAAAGTCTGCTACTTCTTTTAGGAATTTTGAGTGTACATTATCAGGTCCCATACTTTTTCCGTCTTTGAAGGTTTGAAGGTTTTATTCAATGACCGGGACCCCTAACCGGGGTATAGGTCTAAAATTTACAAAGTAACAGTAACAATAAACAAAACATGAGAAACTATGAAAGAAAGCTCCAAAATGAGCCGACTAGATTTAACTAATGGTGATCACGGAATGATATGAATAGAATGAATGAAATGAGTATTAGCAAATATTAGACTCCGAGAGCCACACTAGACCTTGATCTCTATATCGACCGGTCTATACTGGTTATCATTAATTGCAGAGACTATCAAGAAACCTGCTTACATTGGTGACCTAGCACACGGCCATCGGGTATATCAGTAATAATAAGGAAATACATAAAGACAGTGCGCCAGGTCATGGAAAGCTGTGTACCACTTTGTTGATCCTAGTAAAGTGCAGCCTCAGAAGACCATTAATGAGATCAAAAAATAGGTGGTGAGATATGACTGGTTCACATAGAATAACCCCTAGTCCAATACCAAGAATTTAGACTGTCAAGTGAAAGATGATGCATGTAGCGACAAGATTGGCATTGAAGAGTAAGTATGAGATTTGTGTACAATATAACAAGTAACACTTGAGAATTGAAGCAGAGTGAGACAATGCTAGTAATACTAGCATCATACCACTCCGCCCCAACACTCGTACAAGCTTTACACAAAAATGCACTGTTTAAAAGGTCAAATTAATATTATGAATTGTATATTACTTTAAAAGTTTTTAAGATTTCTTTACAAAATTTACTTAGTTTAAATAAAACTTGAATATCTCTTGTATTCATAAGATCATTGTACTGGATAGCATTAGGATGTCGTGACAGGTTTCTTGGAAGGCAAATCCGCCTATAGTCATCAAAGTAAGTACAGTTAAAGAGGTAATGATATTCATCACCAAGTTCATGGTTAAAACATAATTGACAAATTCTGTCATCTCTGTCAGTCCCCCAGAATCTACCAGCTTCAATTGGTAACTTGTGATTTAAACATCTGAAATGACATAATGCAGTAACCAAGTCGTTTGGCAAGAGTTTGAAATATTGTTCAAGGACAAGTTCGGTTTTAAACATTCTATAGTTCAAACATTTAGATGAAAGGAGAGTCTGTTCATACCACTCCTGGCTGTACTTATAAGTTAATCTTTGTTTAACAATTTTACCAAGACCCTGAGGTATATTGTCCTGAGATTCCCAAAAATTTAAATTTCCACTTGATGTGAGAGATTCCTTAATACTCAACAGCCATTTAGAATGAAAATAATCACCCTTGTGCATTTCAAGTAAAATCATATATAATTTGTATGCTATTTTATCTTTATTTCCATTTAAAATACATTGCCAGAAACCAACCATCCTAGATTTAATCAAAATGCTAATTGGGTATCGGCCTAGTTCACCGTATAAAATTAGATTTGGTGTCGATTTCTTGACGTTTAGAATAATCTTGTAAAATTGAGTACAAAGTCTTTCAAGTGCCGAGGGGTTTTCAAAACCAGTAACCTCAGAACCATAAAGTAGGATAGGTAAAACCATACTATCAAAGAGTTGAAGTTGCAAATCTACTGGTAAGTTTAAGCTTCGAGATTTTCTCAAAACAGAAAACATAGCTTTACGAGCTTGATCAACCATTCGTTGATTGTTTTGTGTAAATCTGCCATTATTTGAAAAAAGTGTTCCAAGATAGACAAAACTGTCCACGATGTCTAAAGCTTGATTGTTATATGTGAAAGAAAAATTATGGTCAAACCGTTTATTACTAAAGATAGTTATTTTTGTTTTGGAAGGGTTAACTTCAAGATTCCATGTTTGACAATATAAATACATAGCTTTTAATGCTGATTGCAATTCTTCTTTTGACTCTGCTAAAATGACCGTGTCATCAGCATATAGCAAAATATACAACTTGAAAAATACCTCAATTTCATCATTTCCAAGCAACAACTTTGCCATTTCCGCAACACTACTTAGTCCATTAAAAGCATGGGAAATAAATTCAGTAAGATCATTTAAAAATAGGGAAAAAAGTAAAGGAGATAAGTTCTCCCCTTGTCGTACACCAACGTTGCTGTGAAAGAAATCAGATGTTGTATGACCTAGTCTTACGCAAGATTTAGCATGTTGGTAAAGATTATGGATTATTTTAAACATTTTGCCATCAATACTGTGTTGTAACAGTTTGTGCCAAAGAAAATTCCTGTTTACTGAATCAAAAGCTTTTTTATAATCAATAAAGGCACAAAATAATTTTTTCCCTCTAAATAAATACAAGTCTATCAAACTTTTCAGGTTAAAAATGTGGTCTGTTGTACCATATTTCTTACGAAAACCCGCTTGTTCCTCACACAGTAAATTCATATCTTCCAAGTACTTGTTCAATCTGTTATTTAGGACAGCAGTAAATAATTTCCCAAAACAGCTCAAAATAGTAATGCCTCTATAGTTATCAGGATTAGTCTTGTCACCCTTGTTTTTATATATAGGGGTAATAAAGCCCTGAGTCCATTCATCTGGAACAATTCCTGAAGAAAACACTATATTAAAAAATTTAGTATATGTAGTGAGCATTTTAGATTGAGAATGCTTTAAAAACTCATTTAATATTAAATCAGAAGAGCAAGCTTTGTTAAGTTTCAGTTGTCTTAGACATTTCAAAACCTCTTCCTCAGTAATTTCCGAGTTAAGCATCACATTGTGTTCGTTAATTTCTGAATGGTCGATTAGTATATCGTTATCATCTTGGGTAGTTTCAACAGTGTTTAGTTTTTTAAAGTGATCAGCAAAGGTTTCTAAGGAAACTTTTTGCAAAACTTCATCTTTGGTATTATCAGCTTTATTAAGGAGACTCCAGTAGGATTTTGGATCAGAATGTTTAAGAGCACGTAATTTGGTTATGCAGTCCTTTCTGTATTTGTTATATTGCTTGTTTAAACATTTTTTATATGCTTTACTAGAAGTATGTAAGAATTTATAGTTCTCCACAGAATTGACCCTGTGTCTAAGATTTTTTGCTCTTTTGTATTGACCCCTGAGGGTGGCACATTCCTTGTTAAACCATGGTACGTTAAGAGGTTTATTTTTTGCTTTAGGCTTTATATTTGATGGTGTTACTTGTTTGATTAATCCTACATCATTTGCAGCCTCAATCAGGATAGAAGAACATTCATTAGTTAGATCCTTAATAATTTGTGGAGATACATTATCAATCTCAATATTATCAATTTTGTCAATAAGGGAATCTATTTTAGCATTATTTAAATGTTCAATGTAGTTTAATGTTTCTGCTTTAACCCACTTCGCCCGAGCAACAGGAGTAGGATTATTATTTTGAAAAGGAGGTTTCAACTCTATTTCATTGCATATCAAAGAAAAACTGATTCCACTATGAGCATCACTCAGCATTGGATCAAAAGGTAGCACTTCAAAACTAGAAACATAAGGGAATAAAATTGGTGATAAAATAACATAGTCAACAACTGATGTTCCCTTGCAAGTTTTACACCCAAGAAACCTGTCACGACCTAGCCTGCCATTTGCGATATTAAGATCACATGACTTACAAAGATCCAGTAAACGTTTACCATAATTGTTTACACGGGACAAGTCAGAATTAAATCTATCTTTTGAGAAACCAAGTTGTTCAATGGCGCAAGTGTTTAAGTTAACATCAATATTATTCAAGTCAAGAACTTGACTAATAGTGTTATCAACGTATGTAAAATCATTATCATTATTTGTATGTGCATTAAAATCACCAAGAATACAAACTTTATGCCCATTAGAAGTAAAATTTAAAATATCATTTTCCAGACAGTCAAAGTTTTCAATATTACTGTAATTACTACCCTCTGGTGCTATATAAACTACACAGAAAAAGATATTATATGGAAATTGGTCTTCTATTATGAACCAGTAAAATTGATCACCATCGTTCTTAATAATTTTGATAAAGTCAAATAAGTGATTCTTAACCAAAATAGCAATTCCCCCCCGAACGGCATCTGACGTTACTTCTCGTCATTAACGGTAAACATTTAAAGCCAGGAATATTCAATGAGTCATATTCGTCAAATCTAGTTTCCTGAATACATACTATATCAAAGTCACAAACTGTTTCATAAAAATCAGGATTTTTAAGTCTACATTTAAGCCCACCAGTGTTAAGTGATAAAACACTCAATTCAGAATACTGCAAAGTTTCTTCAGATATATGACTATGAGAATCATCATTCGGTTCTATATCAATGGAAAGTTCATAGTCTGAGTGGTATAGTATAGTGTCACTATCATCAGAATCATAAGGTGTGGTAATACGATTGTCACTGGGTACGGGTGAATCAGAACTATCAGAACTACACTTGTCAAAGTATATAACATTAGAATGCAATAAACTGTTAGAATTATGAAAACCCCTATCTGGAATATTTAATCTTAAACTAGGAAAAATAAATTGCCGAAGAATAAAGGGAGGAACGCTATGGTTAAGGTAATGTTTCACGCTTTCACATCTACACTAGATGTCTTGGAAGCCAAACTTGGTGACGTCTGTGTCCTCGATGTCGACGCCTATTTTGAAGAGATCGTCGGGGTTCTCCAGGTTGACTGTTTTACCGGCACCCTTGTCGTCTTTCAATGTAACGCGGACCCTTCCCTCCGATGTCACAACACGTTCGACGTCTGGAATTTCTTTGACGTAATGAAGCAGCTTTGATCTCTGCATGGTGAGATCTTCTTGGATATAGACGCCCTTAAAACAGCAGTCGGCAGCCTTGAGAGGGGCCTTCTTAGAATATAACAGTTTATTACGGACAGATCTGTTGTTGAACCTGACAATCACAGGCTTAGGTTGTGAGCCAGACTTAGCCGGAAGGAAATGGATAATGTTAATGTCACTTTGTTGGACATCTACTCCCAAAACGTTAGCTAGTTCGATGAATTTGTCACAAAGTTCGTCATTCTCACACTTGGGGAAGTTGAATAGTCTCAGGTTGTCACGTCTGGTGTATTGCTCCAGCCTTTCATTAGCGTATGCAAGGAGTCTGATGTTCCGTTTGTTCTTGTCGATTGATGTCTTAACAGTGCCAAGACTATCTGATAATGTCTTGGCTGACACCATGAACGGTCCCAACAATCCAGCCATGTTGACTACAGTTCTGTCCTCCGTCGAGAGTTTGTCCTTCTTAGCATTAGAAATCAATGATTTCATTTGTCCAATACCATCAGGTTGCTCACACAAGTCCCACAGTTTGGATTGGAAGGCGTCGATGTCAAATGTGGGTGGGGTAGGGCTAGCCCCGGCTCCCACTTTTTCGTTCCTTCTTTGGGTAGGCATAACTCACTTCAGAGCACCTGTCACTTCTACAGTCTAAAGCGTCTTCCTCTTGACTATTTAGTAACGTTAAAGTAGTCCGGAATTGGATCTAGTGGCTAATTTCTTTAATTTTATTTTACCAAAAATTTGCACGTTTTGTTTACTAAAGATGGCGAAAAAAAACGGATTTCAGTCTTTCAGGGCCTTTAAGTGCTTATTTATGGTCTCCTCATTGAAGATTTTATTGTCTATTGTCTTGTCAGTTCTTTTTGCGAAGTCTGGTATGAGATTGTTCTCTTTTGTAAAAACACT